>VYXB01000792.1:175716-189324 GCA_013397135.1 Pachyramphus minor | reverse complement strand
GGGTCTGTGGGAGGACGCCATGACCGGGAGGTGAGTGACTGCCCGGGGGGGCTCGGCTCGCTGCTGCAGCACTGTTCACCTTGGCACTTCTGGGAGTGTTAAAACAGTGGGCAGTGATCTGTGTTCCTGTGGCTGCTTCTAGGTCTCCTCTGCCCGGTGTCCTTCTAGGCCCACAGACGTGTGTCGCTATCTCGAAGCTTCTGTCACAGCTGTTGTGAGGCTGTGCCACGCTTTCCTTGGCCTGTCAATAAATGCAGGATCTCGATGGTGGTTTCGTTAGCACAGTGGTAGTGAAGCTCCACCGTGCAGGAAAGGCTTGGACATTTTGCTCCTTTCACTAAGGGAGCTACTATGCCATCGAGATTGTCTGTGGATGTATGGACTGAGTTTGTAACCGGGGGGCGGGGAGGGGAGAGGATTGACTGAGTATTCTGTTGCCCAGAGGGGTTGTGGACTCCTCCCTCTAAGTGTTCAAGGCCAGGTTGGATGGGGTTCTGAGCAACCTGTGTAGTGGAAGGTGTCCCTGCCCATGGCAGGGGGGTTGGAACTGGGTGGTCTCTAATGTCCCTTCCAACCCAAACCATTCAACGGTTCTGTGAATCATCACCTGTTACGTGTGGCAGGGAGAACTGGTGTCTTAGCTTGATCCTGCTGTGTCCCGGGACAGGTGGTGGATGCAGTTGGGACAGATGTGCTGTGTACACGGTGTGTGGACTAACCTTATAATGGCTTTACCTGGGTGGTGCAGACAGAACTTTGTCCTAAAGAGTTACTGTGGAGTTCACGTAATGTCCGTGTCCCAGTGGATACAGAGTTGTGTCTCTGGCTGCCTCCACAGGCTGCAACTAATTCCTCTGAGGCTACAAATTAGGAGCAGTTCATACTTTCTGTAGGAGTTACTGCAATACAGGAGGCTGGTTTTGTGGTGTGTAGACAAAAAGCTGTGTTTATTCATCATACTGTCAGTAAACGTTTGGAAATGTCACCTGCTACTGCTGTAGCACTTCAGCTTTAGTGTAAAGCCTGTAGCGTGGTGTCAGAAAACTGCACAGTTCTCATAAATACTTCATGACCCGGTACATGGGTTTCCTCTGTTGGCTGAACGTAAGGATTTGCAGATTTATAAACGTGGGGCTTTCCCTCTGCTGAATTTCTACCTGTGTGGAATTAGTTTCTGCTGCAACAGCGTGTGATTTGTTTTTACTTCTGTTACCTTGGAGCGAATTATGATTTGCAAATGTTCTCCATGTCTCTAGGCTGTGGTGCAAGGCCATTTTTGCTGGCTACAAACGTGGCCTCCGAAACCAGCGGGAGCACACAGCCCTTCTGAAGATTGAAGGTGTTTATGCCCGCCAGGAGACAGACTTCTACCTGGGCAAGAGGTGTGCCTATGTGTACAAAGCTAAAAAGTAAGTGACTTTTTATTCTTATATTGAATTAGCCAACTCGTGCATCAGCTTTCGCCCGTGCCAGGATGTGAGCAGGTTGTTCATAGAGCTGTTGTTAGAACAAAAATTAATTGTGTGGATTTATCAGTAGAGTTTCCATGGAGTGCTTTTGTGGACCACTTTCCTGGCTTAGTTTTGTTTTAAAAGTCCTTGGGTATTTTTCCTTTAGTTGGCTGATATGTTTTAATTCAGATAATTGTATTCTGTGAAATAATCATTGACCTCATAAATGGTGCATTAAGAGAGCAAGTGGGATGAGAAGCAAGTTTTGCCTGAGAGTGCCAGAAACTGAAGGCGGGTTGATAGAATAAATTGAGATGAGGTGAATTTGTGTGGAGTTGAGTACTATGAGCTGTTGAGTTACTTAAACAATAGAATGATTTTGTGAAGCCTGGAGGAATTTGTATCCTGGCTTTTGTGTGGCCATGTCAGAGCCCTCTGTCACTTCTGCTTTGTTGCCACTGGCAGATACCTTGAGAACAGCTACTTATTACCTTCCACTTCCTTTTTTTTTTATTTTATTTTATTGAGTGTAGTTGTTAGATTTCAAATTGCCTTGAATAAAATTGATCAGATTGTTAACTTCACTACCATTATTTCCAATATAAGGCACATGGCTGTTCATCTAAAGCACGTTATGCCATCTGTTCTAATGGTTTATTCTTCTCTTGCCTTTGTTGTGCCTGCAGGAATCTTATAAATAACATATTTTCTTTGGAGTTGAAATTTTTCAGTATGCCCACGTTAGCAGAAGGGTTTTCCAAATTTTTGAGCCTGGTAACTTGTTAAGAGTTCTCCAGTGGAGCTTCTGGCAGATTACAAGCTGTAATATTTACCTGTTTGAAAAGTACATGGACAAGTCCAGGCCTGGCAGATTTCACAGGTGGAAGTGGTTTGGTTAAAGATGGTTGTGGAATAAAGTTATTGAGGTGCCTCGAAGAGGTCACACTGTCACTGGTGACAGCAGAGCTGTGACTGCCATGCTCAGCTATTCCTTCCCTCTCTTCCCCAGCAACACCGTAACCCCCGGGGGGAAGCCCAACAGGACACGGGTGATCTGGGGGAAGGTGACCCGGGCCCATGGGAACAGTGGCATGGTCCGTGCCAAGTTCCGCTCCAACCTTCCTGCCAAGGCCATTGGACACAGAATCCGGGTGGTAAGTGGATTTATTTTGGCAATAAGATATTTATTGGTTGTCAGGGTGCCTTTTTATTCCACATGGTACGAGGGAACACTTGAACAGTGGTTTTGTTCTGTTGGTGTTGTGGTCAACGTGGCTCAGTGATAGTGTTCCTTTTGGAGCCAGGAGAGGCTTATTCCTGGCTTCTTGGGCTCAGGGGATTTGTCCCATTGCCAGGGGCCTGTGTGCTTGCTTGGGTTGTCTGGAAAGACTCTTCAAGTTCCAGGACTCAGGTCCCTTCTAAAGCTACCGTGGTTTCTTTTTCCTGGATCTTTTTCCATGTATTTTTGTACCCTTCTAATCCAGTTTCCACCTGTCAATTTTTCTACTACCTCCCAAATGTTGTAACTGAGGGGGGTGCTGTCCTAATGTGTCCCCTGGTACCTGCTCCACAGTCAGTGTTTTATTCACAGGGCTTCAGTGAGACTGTACCTTTTGGTCCCTCACCCAAAGTTGTGATGCATTATTTTCATACTGATGATGTCAAAAGGGGTATCAGAGGGGTGCAGCCCACCCTTTCTGCCTTTTTCCTGTGCCTTAGAACAGTGGGAACAGCATAGTTAAATCCTGAATCCAGAGCCATGGGAACTGTTACTGTCAGTGTGGAGGAGGGCTGGCAAAGTGCTAGTGCAAGGCACTGAACCACCTGTTGGGCTTTTCCATTGTCACACCCCTTCTCTGTAAATGGTGGGGGGGAGGGGGGCTGCTTTTGTAGCAGTTGAAGAGATTGATGGTCTAGATTTTAACTGCAAAACTTATGTTTAAAAACAAGATTTCTAATATGATTCTATCTGGTTTTGTGTTTTACAGATGCTGTATCCATCTAGGATCTAAATTTTTATTAAAAATAAAATGGAGAATCTGTTTAACTTCTGTACATCTCTGGTTTTTATCCTCTCCAACTTTGAGGGACTTCTTTCTCAGTAGTGTATCAGAGTTGACAGCACAGAGATGCTGTTGGGACACGAAGCTGCACAGTGGAACAGGGATTGGACACATTCCTGGCAAGGTGTTTGTAGAGCAGGCTGCACTTTGAAGATAAATAACTGCCACCTCTGTGCCTCCTGTCATGGAATCAGCATCACACACCTTTAGCTCAATGCAGAGCTAAACAATAAATGTTTGGAACCTCACAAGCTGCAAACAACTGTTGTATAGAACATGAGAAGTGTTTCCTTGCTGAACTAGTAGAGGGGAACTTCCTGCACATGGTGCTGAACTGTTTGTGAGACAAAACTGTCTAATTGTGACATCCTACCCTTAAGGGTGGGATGTCACAGTGGTGGGACACTAAATCCTAGCAGGTGCAAGTTCTCTCTCACATCTGAAGATAGTTCCAGTAGAATCCTGAATAATGAGCCTGTGTGTACCTGGGCAGCACAAGTACCTGTAGTATCTGCTCTGTGGAATTTATTTAAACACATTTTCATCACAGCTCTGTAGTGCCAGTGTTAGCACTGGCTGGATTCCTGGTCAGCCTTATCCCACCGTCTCATGTGGGAGGAGGATCTTCACATCACTTTCACAGCTCTCTAAGGTTTGTTGAACAAGAAGGGTGGTGAAAAATGAATTTTAAGTCTTGAAGTGCAAGGCTCAGAGTATCTTAGTACATCCCCCAGAAACACTTGGTAGTTCCAGGGGAGCTTTGAGGCAGCTGCAGGTTGGTTGTCATAGTTGCTGGTGATGTCATAGTCCCAAAATGACCTGTGGATACTCTGGGAGGGCAGCTGCACATTCTGTGTAGTTCCATCATTTTCAATGCATCCCTAGTGAGGCAGGCAGGTGAGTCCTTGGCTCAACCGTCCCTGGGCTGGTCCCAGTGCAGTCCCTCCTTCCCAGGGGATGTGAGCTTCCTTCTTCCTGCTTGGCCCTGCTGCAGTATGTGTCAGGGAGCCTCAGAGCTGACTGGCTTTGAGTGTCTCCAGTGGGCTGCTATTTCACAGCTAATCCTCTTCCTTCTGAAGGAGGTGGAATAGTTATATGTGCAGAGTACATTGTTGGGTAAATCAAACTTTCTTTTGAATGGGAATTAGAAAACTGGACTTGTCTCTCCAGCTCTGGTATAGAAGTGATTTTGCTGGACTTGCTTCAAGATTTAATCCTGCCACTGCTGTCCCTGGCAGCAGGAGGGCCACTGCTGTGGAAAGCTGCATTTTTTTAACATGGAGAAACTGCTGCTTAGGGGATGTTGGGCCAAGTCAAATAGGGCTTTAAGTCTTCCACAACTACCAATGGGTTGTACACATACGATTCAAAGAAACATGGGTGGAATTTCCAGCTTTAGCCATGGCAGAGGAAGGAGGAGGAAACAGCAAATTTGACTGTAACAACAGGTTAGTAGTCTTGTGGTCACTACCATGTAGCTGGATTTTGCTGATGAGAAGGTAGTAAGTCCTTTTGAGTTTGATGCCTAAAAATACATAATGATCCCTTTTCTCTCTCCTGTCTTTTTCTACTGTACCAGACTGCTGAGGTACAAAGTCTGTTTCTGGGAGGTCCAACATCAAATAGCACAAGGTTGCAATTTTTGAATCTTTGTGTCAAAACTCTGTTATTTCCTTTCATATCCGTTTGGTCCCACCAAACCCAGGGTTTGCTGCTCACAGCAGCAGGTACTGCCTGTTTTGAGGACTGCTATGCAACTGCCTTTGCTGCAGCAACCCCCTTCCACTCTTTTCCCCAGCAGCACAACAAACTGACGTGTGGGAGGAAGCTATGGCATCAAAGGAGCCTGCCTCCTTCGTGGACCAGACCACCTGGGAGCTCCTCAACCTGCTGGACATGCTGGGAAGGAGGAATGGACGGGTGGGAGTGATGGAGGTGGACGATGCCGAATCAAAAGCCCCCTCATTGCTGGTGGACTTTACCTGGGACCTGTGTGGCACAGGTGACATCAAACATAAGCCACAGCAGGCAGAGAGTGAGGGAAAGGAAGAGGAGGACATGATTCCGCCACATCTGATTTTTATGCTGTGGCAAGCCAGTGTGTTGAAGAGGCTCATGCAGTGGGATCACTTGGATGAGGCCATCCGGGATGTGAGGAATCTCCTCCCCTGCCTGCCAGATGTGCTGGTGCTTGTGATGATCCGTCCAGACCGCCAGGAGCAGCTGGACCAGGCAGTGAAAGCACTGAGGAGAATGCAGTGTGTGCTGGACGGGGCCCTGCAACTGCCTGTGGAGACAGCTATCTACAGTCCAGGCCAGCCTGGAAGTGTCCTGGAGGCAAAGAGAGCTGCCTGTAGAGCACTGAGAGAAGCCTTGAACTGCCATGAAGGTAACTGATGACACAGCAAAACACAGGGCTGACAGACAGACAGGGAAACAAAATGTTTTTGTTTTGGAAACAAAAACATGCTCAGGGAGGAATCGGAGGGACCATGTAGACAGAAGTGGTGCTTGGTGGCTGTATTCAAATACAGGTGGGAAGATAAGCAGGCAATGTGAGCTGGAAAAAAGAATGAGGGCTTAAGCATAGGGATGGGGTTGGACAATGTGTCTGAGCCAAATGTGTCCTCTTCTAAGTCAGATGGTGGTGGCCCTTGCTTGCCCCAAACCGCATGTGGCCACAGAAATGCTGCTTAGTGTAAGAGCTGCAGTTCTAACTCCGCTGCTGGGGCTTTCTCTGATGATGTTAACAGTTCTTCACTGGAGGGATGTGCCAACCTTTCTGAGTGAGCCACAGGCCAAAGCTTTGAATAGGATGATGTCAACTGCTCTGTTATTTGTGTTTCCTCCCCTAGAAGTCGACTCCCAGGAGCCATTTATTATTTCGCTCCCGGAGCTCAGATACTGCCGTGTTCTGCCTGAACGTAGGCAAGACAAGGTATCAAAGACTGATGGAGAATGAATTCCCTTGGGCAGCAGAACCTGTCAGGTTGGTTTTAGCACTGTTCACCTGGATGTCCTTTTGCAGAACACTTCTCTCCTGGTGCCTTGCTTGTCTGCCCGGGCCTTCTGCATGGATATAATTAATTTTGTGGCTGCTGCCAGAAGGGGACACTGCGCCCTCAGCATCACACTGTCCTTGCCACAAACCTCAGAGTTCTTTGCTGCACTGGCTGAACGATCTACCCCAAGAAACTTCTATCAAAAATCACTGAGTTTCTGCTTTGCATGAAATACTTTGCTTGATTATCAGAATCTCCCTGAGAAACCTGTCCCTAAGAGACCAGCCACCAGCAGAGAGGGAATCAGAGCAGGCCAGGGGCCTCTGGATTTAAACTGTCCCAAAACTGAGACAGTGAAAGAAACTCAGAGCTAAGACCTAAGCCCATGTTTTCTGAAGAAAGCCTGGATGCAGGGGTCTTTGGAAAGTAGTTCCCATCAACACAAAGCTCCTGAAACTCCCTGGGGTTATTTCTAGCAGGGAGCTGACCTTACATACAAGTGGATACCAGTAGACATGCAGCAGGTTGAATTATTGGGATGGGTTATTTTGGATGGGAGGAACTGTGAAAGCAGTATTTTTAAGTCCAATTACCCACATAATAGCTGAACTCATTTCCCATCCTTTCTGGGCATAGCAAGGCACTGTGGGTAGCTGCCAGTTTTTGTATTGTGAGTTTAAATCTATTTCTTTTCTGGTTTTTTTTTTTTACAGGTCTTTTATTGCCCTGAGGTCTTCATTATCATCAAAAGAAGGATTAAAAGCCTGATATTTATCTCATTTTTGTGTGTGTTTGTGTGTATCTATAAGCTTTAAAGCTTATATTTAAGACTACGAAACTCCTGCTGGAGCTACAGGTTTGTGCAGTATGGTACAGAAGGGGTGGGATTTGGGGGTGGTACAGAGCCTCTGAACCAACATTTCTCAGGGAAAGGATCGTCCAGGTTATTTTTCAAATATGGGCTCTTTCCCCATCCTTAAGTACAGTGTGGCTTTACGAAACAAAACAACCTTGGTGCAGGTGTCCGAGTAGTGCTGGTGCTTGGTAGCCTTTTGGATGAGGTGGTCCAGTTGCTCTGTTGTGGAAGAGACTGTCCACAAGCATTTGGGCATCTGAAGAGGAATTCCACCCTTCACTAGCGAGGACACTGACTTTTGTTTTATGGATGAAGCTAATGCAGAAATAGTTCCCTTGAGTCAATACAAGATGTGTACAGTTCAGGCTGTTTGTGTGTAGGAAGGTTGGTGTTAAGAGCCTCCTGATCAGCACATTAGGACATCCTTAAAGCAAGTAGCCACAATGAGGTCCTTTGTTTCTGTTATTTCCTGTGGCATCTGAAATGCATGGATAACCACCAAAATCCAGGCATACACCATGCAGCTCTCAAGTTTCTCCTTTGGCAGCATGTTTGCACTGTGTCCAGGCACTTTTGTGCAGGGTGACGTGCAGCACTGCCAAGCACTGCTGGTGAAAGGGGAAAGAAACTTTGAGGCATCTGGCTGAAATCCTGGCCAGGCACTGGGAGCACAGGAATGCCCTACAAGGGCAAGTGATGTAGCCACAGGCAAGTGTGGCTGGGATGAGGAGGAGAGGAGGCAGAATGCCATGGATGCTTTCAAGCTGCACCCTTGCTTCATTCTTCACCTAATCTTGGGTGGATTCCCGGTCGGGGAAACTCCCCGGGCAGGTGGAGCCCGTTAGCCCTGTAAGGCAATCCACCTACGTCCTGAGGACCTCGCTGCCACTGTCCAAGCTCGCTTGGCCCCGGCAGATGAACCTTAGGATTAACGGGTGGGCTCAGTTCTGCGCGCACTGTGTCCCACCTAAAATAAATCCAATGCGCAGGCTGGAAGGCGTACAAAGACCTTCCTCAGATCTTCGTTCGCGAAGTCTGGCCATTATATATATACAGGAGTCTTAGAGCTCCCTGCTCTGCTGCTGGGCCTGCTCCCCCAACCTGCTGTAGTCCAACAAAAGCAAGTCATGTGACATGACTGCTCTTTAAATGCTGAATGCCTTTCTCACTTTGAGTAATGCAGGGTTGGTGGGTTCTCATGTGACAACTCTGCTGCCAGGCTGGCCAGGAGCAAAGTGGGAACAAAGAGCTGTGGCCTGAAACCTCTCCACCCAGCTCAGGTGCAGCCCAAGGAAGAGGTACACCAGCAGGCATCAGGAGCACTGCAGCATAGTCCAGAAATCTGCCAAGGGCAACAGCTCTTTTCCCAGAATGGAAGAGAACAACCTGCTCTGCTCAGCTGGCATCACACACTGTGAGCAGCAGAGAGCAGCTGTCCCATGGGCTCTTGGCACCTGAGCATCTTTATGTAACGTCTGGAAGATGATCTTGCTCAAGGCAGTGCCTAAGCCAAGCTTTGCCATCCAGACCAAGCTTGTACATTTCTGAAACACCCTTGCCTAGCCCTGCTCCTCACTGATCTGGCACTACGCGCCCAGGCAAAGCCCAATTGCCCTTTGGTGCCATGTGCTGTACCAGAAGGGCCCCTGTGTGGCCTCTTTCAGGGCTCAAGAGTGTCAGCACAGGCAGAACCAAACCCACCTGCTCTGCCCATCAGAGCAAGTCCAGCCTGGGAAGCTGATGGATCTGCCCTTTACTTTTTCAAAGGGAGCAGTTCTGAGAACTTGGCAGCTTAGCCTGTGCCAAGAAGAGGCTTTGTGGAGGAGGATGGAGGATGCAAGAGGGAGCGTGATGGAGGCAGGAGGGGCTGCATCTGCTTGCAGTGGTCCCCAGCTACTGGTTTCCATCTTGGTGACATCTGAGGTGATTTTTTAAGAGGTGCTGCAAAAGGTAAGCACAAAAAAACTGGGCTGCTGGTTTCAAAGGCACATGTGTACTGGAAAAGAATGGAGACTGGTGGCTGTGAACGGCTAGTCATGGGTTCTGGTCCAGCTGAGGGCAAGGTCCAGCTGAGGGTCTGGCAGGACAGCCAGAAAAAAAGGTGAAAAGAGGAAGCTTGGTCTTTGGGTCTGATTTCATACTAATTGCCAGTTTTTTAACATCTTCCAGTGGGGGATCAAAGAGCAGAGCAGCCTGAGAGGCAGCTTCCATCCATCTTTAAGGTGACAGGCAGAGGCATCCCTCCTATTGTGTGATCAGGACTGACACAACAATTTGGGCTCTCTGCACATGGCCTTGTGCCAGGCTCCCATCCTCCTCTTGAGCTATACCTTCCTATGCCCCTTTGCCATAAGTGACTTTGACTTAAGGAAATTTAGGACAACTGCAGAGATGGGCCAGAAGAGACACAGCTTTCAAAGGGAACAGGATTTGGGAGAAAAGAGGCAGGGAAATGTTTGAGGTTCCCCATCAGGAAGCCAGGCTGTGTCCCAGGCATGGGGCAGCCAGGAACTTCCTAACTTTATTTGCTTATGGTGTGTAACCTCCCCTGAGTGGAGCTCAGAGAGGTGTGATGACTTGGATGCGTGCAGGCCACAGCTGAGTTGGTACAGGCTGCCATGGGACTGAAACTGGGGCTGCCTGAGCTGTCCCTGGAGGTCTGGGGCGAGGGGACCTGGGTCAGAATAAAGTGATGACCCAGCTTGGATTTCATTGTGACTGAACTTGTAAAAGAATGGGTTCTGTCTGGTTTGATACAAAGTTCAAGCTCTGGTAGGTGAAAAATAGGAAGGGGTTTGGGTTCAGGGGCCAGAAAGATTGAGGGGAGTTCTGGAGAAGGTCACTGGAGGAGATGGGAAGAGCCATGGAGGAGTGAACAGGAGATGGGCTAGAAGGGTATCAGTGGGACTGGAATGTTCAGGGCAAGGGGATAGATGAGGTTTGGGGTATTTTCTTCTCTCACAGTTACCTCCTCTGCTGCTTCTTGGGGGGACCCTAGGTCTCCCTGGATAAAGAGCTCAGTGAGTGCTGGTGCCCTGCAGCAATGGTCCTGGTAGCACTGCACAAGTAAAGCAGATGCTTTCCAGCATCTCATAAGGATGTGTTTTTCTAAAGCAGTAAATTGAAGCAGTCTTGGAGAACACGTCTGTGACAGAGCACTTGTGCAAAGATTTGCTAAGGCTTAGCTTGTCAGTAGCCAGTTCCCATTCCTGGCTGGCTCAGAGGCTTTTCCATGCACTGGGCTGGGTCACTGAACACTGGGTTCAGAGCTACTCCCACAGAATTCCTCTATGCACTTCTATTGTCAAAATTTGCATGAGAATCCTTTTTGCCATCCTCTTTCTACTCTCTTCAGAAGCAAGGTTAATCTTGGCAAATGCACATCTTAAGGGCTGTAATCCAGTGGACCTTTGATTTTGTTTAGACTTCAAGGCACTACTCATACACACGCCAAATTTATTTCTCTGAACAAAGCATCTTCTCTCCTCCTTTGAAGTCCAAAATGAGCAGCTGTTGTGTCTGCTCTGAACAGCTATGGGCATATGTAAGAGATGTGATTACTCTCATTTAGGGCTGTCTGTAGAGATTCTCTACAATTCTGACTGTCAGATGGACACTTTAAGGAGTGTCAGGCCTTCTAAATACATCTGTGTTTTTGCTCAGCTTCCTGACAGGGCTCTGAAGACACTTTGTGGGGGATTACAAATGGTGCTGAGCTCATGACTGCCTCTGATCTGTTTGAGTGGTACCTCTTTACGTAACACAAATGGAGATAAAGCTGTATGTGCTATTAAATCTTACCTCTGTTAATGAGTAAAGAAATGTAAACAAGGTTGTTTGGGTATTGTGCGTGACATTCACCTTTCCAACCAGCCTCTGCTTGTGTGTACCCAAAATTAACTAAAGAATTGCAGTGGTCATGGGAAACAGTCCTATGTAGTCCCAAATATTAGCTCTTAGTGGCTGTGCTGGCAGGTTAAACATTGGGGCTGCTGCAGAAAAGTAGCCAGTGGTGTGTTTTCTGAGCTGAGTTAGGAGGATAATTTCAATTTTTTTCTATACCTTCTCTGCAAGACTTATCTTCATAAATCTTGGGAATTGCCTGCCTTAAAGCCAACTTCCCAAAGCCTGAGGCATCTTGGCATCTCCAGGCTAGTCACTAGCACAGCACTGCTTGAAAAGAGCCCTGTGAGACCTGTGCTGTAAATGGGCTGCACATCAGGGAGGGTGTAATAGGCATAGGACAGGCTGTGCAGGTAGCTCATGAGGAGTTTAAACACTCTGTGGGTCTTCTTTTGGCGGTTTGCAGGGAGATGAAGGTTTCTGGGACCATCACATGCTCTTGTCCCCTCCTGCAGCTGCTGTCACAGCTCATGGTGCTGATTACGCCTAAGCTTTTCCCCATTGGACCATGAGGGCCATGAGCAGGATTCTGAACAAATGAGAAAAAAATCCTTGTTGATACAAAATCTGGGTAACACTAAGGCCAGACCTGGCTGTCACGTCTGACTTTAGCCCTGCCATGTTGACAGCTGCTCTGAGGGCTATCATGTTGGCATGGAAGCATGGGCTCTTGCAACAATAGACCCTGATCTTTGGAAGAGGAGCCTAATCCTTCTGTTTTATCTCCCCTCTTCCCTCCCCATTTGCTTATCAGCACATGCAATGAGTAAGTTACTTTTGCTAGGACCCAGGGCAGAAAGTCTCTCTGAAGCCCTTGCCTGGGCACGATGCTGGCCTGGGGCAGCATTTGCTCAGACTGTCATACTTGGGGCAAATGTTTTTCAGGGTCAAAACTGGTGGTGCACAATGACCTTCCCGAGCTGTCACACCTCTGTTGAGCCTGGGGACCAGCCTGTGGCACATCCCTCTCACTGTGGCTGCTGATCTGCTGGGCTATGGGGATGGATGGTCAAGAGCATGGGCAGGGAGCAGGCACCTGGCTCAGACACCTTCCTGGCACAAGTGTGCCCTAATGCCTGTGTCTTTGGGGAATCACTGATCCAGGGCAGGCACATGAATTTCAGCTCTGCTTTCACCCTCCAGTGCGCTCAGAGACTCCTCCACCCATCCCATAGAGATGTTTTGGCTCCAAACGGCCTCAGAGAGGGACTGGCCAAGGTGATTCCAGCCGTTTGCACCTTTGAGCTATTTATCCCTTCCCAGGTTATTGTGATAAGATGTTGCCGTTACTGGTTTGGAGGAGCCAGTTCTGATATGGCAGAGGGGAAGTATTTACCACATGCCATAGACTGGAGCTTCCCCATGCAAGTGCCAGGGCTGGGCACAACAGCTTTCATTCACCGTCAGCTGGCAAAGCCAGCTCATGGGATACATGTAACAAGTGCCACCACTGAAGCCCTGACTAATGCTTCATAGTTACCCCTGCAAACATTTGTCCTTTGATGGGACGTGTGTGTATCGCGGCAGAGCGCTGCTGACGCTGGTGGGGTTGTGATTATGGGCTGTGTTTTGTGTGGAGGGGGATGGATGTGGTGTTTGCAGAGGGAAAGCCAAGGGGCACTGGCTTGGGGAGGGATTCAGAAATGCAGTCCGTGGTTTGGGGACTGCAGCTCAGCTGGGCTCGAATTGGAGAACTTCTGACTAGGGGGGTGGGTATATCTTTTGAGAGCATAATTGTTCCCAAAGTGGAATCGTTTCCAGGTGTGGCTATAGCCTGGCCAGGCTGTGCAGCTCAGTAGTGCCAATGGCACATGATGCCAGGGAGTTCACTCCATTACTACCTGGGGTATAGGATGTTACACCCTTTGAGGTGCATGATCAGCTGCTCCTCTATTGTGGCCCCATGTGTGTCCCACTTCGTAGTCACCACAGCCTCTGCTCATCCCCCTCTCACATTCCTAGCCCCTCCACAGCACGGGTTTTGCCTGAAAAAACCCTCTTAATGTGAAACAAGACCAGCCCGTGCAATAGTGGTTGTGTGGCCGATCGGCGGGCCCCACGCCCTCCACTAATACCGTCTCCGCTGCGCCCACCCGGCAGCGGGCAGGGGCTGTTCTCCGCGGGTGTGTGTGGGTACGGGACGGGGCTGGAGGGGGGCAATCCATAACATTCCGCCCCCGTCCCGCTGCCCGGGGCGTGCGCACGGGGTGTTGCTCTGCGCAGGGGCCGGGGCTGGTGGCGGGGCGGGTGCGGGGCAGTGGGCGGTGCGGAGCCGGGGCCGGGGGCGGTGCGGGTTCGGGTGCGGAGCCGGGCAGGGCACAGGGAGGGGGATG
>VYXB01000792.1:86583-167838 GCA_013397135.1 Pachyramphus minor | reverse complement strand
CCCGGGCACCCCCGGGAGCCGCCCCGCGGTGCGGCACGGCCGGCGCTGGAAGCGGAGCGTCGCGTCCGTGTCCCACCGGTGCCTCAGGAGGGCTCCGGTGCCCGTGCGGGTGCCGGGCGGTGCGGGAGGGATGAGCGGGGCGTTCGGTGCTTCCAGGGGACACCGCGGGGGTGGAGGGTGGGAGGAGGTGTGAAACCAAGGGGCTTTCGGGGTCCGCGGGAGGTGCAGCAGCGACTGAGAGGGGGAATGGGAAGGATTTCGGAGGAGTTCGGGAAGGCGAATGCCTCGCCGAGGGAATGTCAGCCCGGAGAAGCCGAGATAATGAGGCGAGTCAGGAAGGAGATGTTACACACAGTGGGTCTGCTGAGAGCTCGAGAGTGTGAGAAAATACGGGAAGTATTTCCAAAAATATTCAGGCCAGGAATTAACACGTGTAGTTGTGGCTCTACAAGAGGAACAGTGCAGGGGACAACAGTCCTCAAGTGCTTTTCTCTTCTTCAGCCCTTTGCTTTGTTTAACTCTTACTTGAAGTGATGGGAAGTAGGAATTAATTTCGGAGGAACTTTAAAAAATGTTAAAATGGCATATTGAAGTAAGGTGTGTAGGCAGAGAGTGGGAGTGAGGTTGCTTCCTTCTGATAGATCAGGAATGCTTGGTTGGTTGGTTGTAAAAAAAATAAAAAAAAAGCCACAACCCCCCCAAGGCAAACGTTTGGAGTAGAGTTTCAGAAAGCAGCTGGAAGGAACACTGCAGTCTGGGCTGCTGAACCTGCCTTCCCTACCCAAGAGCCATATCGGTGCTCCCTCAGGTGCTGTTACTGATGGATCTATGTCTCACCTGGTTTTTGAAAGATCTCTTTTTTTGAAAGATAATGGAGGCTCTGTGACCTCAATAGGCAAAACGCGTAACTGTGTTACTGTAAGGAGACTTCTCATACCATCAGACCTCATTCTGTGAAGCTTCACTAAAGCTTGGTCTTACTCCTCCTATTCATATCTGACACAAAGACCAGATTATTCCCTTCCCCCAGCTGCCCTGTACCTGGACTCTGCACCTTTCCCAGGTTTCCATAGATCAACCAGTTCCAAGGCTCCAGCCACTCTTCAGGGGCTGATTCCCAGAGCTCCTTGTTCTTCCTGCCCAGCTCTGAACTCCTGGGTTTGCTTGTGACTCTCACGAGGTGGTGCCCAGCTCTGGGCAGGGATGTGGTGCCAAGGGGAGGGAAGGTGCCTCAGGGATCTGCCAAGAACTGCTCTCACTTACACATCTGTGTGAGGGTTGGGTTCTCCTTCTCCCACTGCAGCCAAGTGACATCATTGATCATGTTTCATTTGAACCCTCTCTGCTGTTCGTATTTTGTATTTGTAAATTTTAGTTTGGACCTGCACATGATCATTTTAGATTTGTCAAGATCTTTTGAAAGCCCAGTCCAGCCTTCCCAGTTTCATATCTCACTTAGGTTTAAAAAGGTCCTCAAGCTGTAAAACAGATGAAAGATTTAAAGCACTGAACTGGGTTGGACTTTGATCAGATCCTATTTTGATTCTTTCTGTTCCCTCATTGCAGTCTGACAGTGAAACCACCAGAACCATTCTTCAGATTAAGCTCCCCCAATATCTGTGAAGTTCTCAGTCATGTCAGCTAAACAATATTTATGTAGATGTTTGTACAAATGTTCTGGGACAGCATCAGGAGTCTTGCTAAAGCTGTGAGGTGTGACATCTCTTATCCATGAGGCCTGTTTCCTTGGTGTGAAAACATTCTCTGAGTTCTTGTCTAATATGTTTTCCTCTAAGAAGGATCATCTTTTATAAATAATGTGCCTTTTCAGTTATAAATTTTGAACTATTTTACATCATGTTTATACAAACTTGAATATGATTTTTGAAATTTGAGACCGAAGATTTGAAACCAGCCTTCCAGAGACAGACTTCTTTCATGTTCTGTTAGTTTTGAACTAAAAAACAAGCTCACTTTTGATACTGAGAGTCCAAAACTGACTATGATCTTACTTTGCAGCTGGAATTATCTCTCTTCTGGATGAAGAAGAGCCACAGCTCAAGGTAAGCTCTTAGATCTGAGAGCAAACAGCAGCAAATGCATTATGGTGAGAGCTTAAATTAAAAAGGATGTGTCTCAATAATTAATTGGACAGCAACAGGTGGGCACCAAATTGTATCTAGCCTGAAAGCTGAAAAAAAGAGCTTAAGGAACATAACAGATGGCAAACTTCCTTGTTTTGAACGTGGATCAAAATAGAGTTTCAAGTGTAAAATTTCTGTTCATCAAAGCTCCCAGCTCTATGATGGTAATGGTGCTTTGTTACTTAAAATTGTTCCAGAGACTACATTTAGACTCTGTAAAATTCAAAGCTGAAGAACATCTTGGGTTTTTAGCATAGTTTAAGCAATGTAGAACAAAATCACAGTTAAAATTTTCACTTGGGGGAAAAAAATCACAGTAGTAGTATGAAAAGAAAATAGCAGCAGAAATTTTACAGTGTCCAGAGCATGTGAATCCACAGAACAGCAAACCCTCAGAGGGGTGGTGTGTTGATGGTTACTAGTTACTTAAACAGTTAAGGTGGCCCATTTTAGGAGGGGAAGATGCACCTTGTAACTTGGTAATCAATTAAATGATTTTTTTTGATACAGACACAGGTGGTGCTGGATCTGAATGAGCCCTGCTTTTACAAGTGGGCTGATTCCAGTCTGGATACTGTTTACCTGTTAAAGTACTGTGTCCCTATAAATAAATAGAATTGGCTGGCATAGAGCACAGGCCAGTTCTGTGTGCTACACAAAGGTTGTCACAAAGACTTTGAAAACTTTGTATTTCAAGGAATTTCACCTATCAGTTGCTTTAGCCAGACATTCATCACAGAGGGACCATGGGAAGGAATGCCAGGACTGTTTTAGCTGTTAAGTGAACAGCCCTTTATTTGGAAAGAACTTGCAAAGATCTTTTAAAATATAATTTGCTATTGAAATGGGTCAGTGTTTGTGATATCCATCTTAGGGGTTACTTAATTTTTACTGGGGAATGATGCCTTTTTAATGCAATAAATTTTTTTTTGTTTTGGTAGGAGTTTGCTCTTCACAAGTTGAATGCTGTTGTCAATGACTTCTGGGCAGAAATCTCTGAGTCAGTGGACAAAATGTAAGAGAAAACACTTAATATTTTGGGGTGTGGTGCTTAAAAAGAACATGTGATATGAAGTGGGTGTAGTTCTGTTTGCTTGATACAGACCAGTACAGCATGTAGCACCATATTTCCTGGAAAGCACTAATGTGTGTGAATGTGGGGTTGGAGCTGTAGTCCCAAAGATGGAAATCTGGTCAAACTTGTACTTGTGTGATGTGGCCTTAAAGAGATCTGAGCACACAGAGCTGTTGTTCTTCTCTCTCCTCTCTGCAGTGAAGTTCTCTATGAAGACGAGGGCTTTCGGAGCCGGCAGTTTGCTGCTCTCGTGGCTTCTAAAGTGTTTTACCACCTGGGAGCTTTTGAGGAGTCTCTGAACTATGCCCTGGGAGCAGGTGACCTCTTCAATGTCAATGACAACTCGGAATATGTGGAGACCATCATTGGTAAGTAACTGTTGCTGTGAAAGAAAAGCTCTTGCATTGCCAAAGGTGCTGTAACTTTGAGGTTTTATTTGATTTAGCTGCGTTTCTCTGTATTCCTCTTGCTGTCCTTGTGTTCATTTAGACTGATGATGCAGCTGATTTTACCCAGTTTATTTGTACCTTCTTTCTCCTACTTTGCAATTCTGTAATGGAACTGACTTAGGAGTTCTGGCATTTTTCCCCTATTCTTAACCCTTGTTCTATAGCGAATTCCTAATAGAAAAATTGCTTTGGTTGTTTATCGTCCTGTCATTTGTGTGCTGATGTCATTATCAATTTCAGCACAACTTTGGAAAGAATTGACTAGTGAGTGTAGCTGCACACCTAACTGAGAGGGACAGTTGTTTTTATCAACCTTTAACCAAATAGCAAGTCAGCTGTTGAATGCATGTATAATTTGAATGCCTGTTGAAAGTCTCATCTGCTGGTGTCACATACTTCGTACAGGATTTGATGGACCAGGGCTGGCTCTCAGTCTCCCCAGCCAGTGGAGCAAGGAAGTCTCCTACTGCTGTTTCCTCATTTAAGATATCATGACATTTGAACAAAGGTCATATCCTTGTTTTCGTTTTTAAAATATCTACTTGATTACAGCACTAAAATCAGAGTTTGTTAGGAGATAAAGCTACACAGGTAGTTCTTGTCCCTCACCTTTGTGCAGTTTCCCATATGCTGTTATTTGCTGGTAGAACGTGTAAAAAACTTCACCTGTAAAAAACTGCAAAACCCTAAGAGGTTGACTTTCCCCCCCATATTTGTTCATTGCCTCTTCAGCAAAATGTATCGACCACTACACCAAGCAGTGTGTGGAGAATGCGGAGCTGCCGGAAGGGGAGAAGAAACCTGTGGACGAGAGGCTAGAAGGGATAGTGAACAAAATGTTCCAGCGGTGCCTGGATGACCACAAGTACAAGCAGGCCATTGGCATTGCCCTGGAGACCCGCAGGCTGGACGTCTTCGAGAAAACCATCCTTGAGTCGGTACGTGCCAGGGACGGGAGGTGCCTGTAGCTAAACCTGCACAGGTATGGATCTGGAAGTCAAGTGCAAGATCCGTGTTGCTGTGAAACTTGCCCTGTTTTGTATGAACAGAATAAAAGATAAAACTCAAGGATGTTCAGTTCAGCATGGTCAGAGTGGGAAGGCAGACCCACTCAGGGCTGTCAAGTAGAGAGACCCCTTACTTTTAAGAAATGCTTGAGCTGCAAGTTTCTGGGAGAGTATTCCCAGGAAGCTTGGTTATATGCCCTCTTCTTAAGCTATTCCCTGCCAGCGACTGGCAGAGATATAGTACTGGACTAGGAAGACCTGGCATAATGTAAGAACAGCTTTTTTAGTTAGTTGTACCTGTCATCTGCTGTAATTCATTGAGGGAAGGGATCCTTAGGGCTGGGTAAGTGATTAATTAATGGCAAGCAAAACAAAAAATTTCCAGTAGTTGGCTGAGCTGTTCTAATTTTCCATAAGTGGCTGTGTGCAGTCTTGGCTTTCCCTGACTCCAAGGCAGAACAGCCTGACTTGAACATCTTTCACTGAGGTTTTAAGGTAAGTCATGCTGCTATCAGTGGTGGTAAGAGAAGCACACCTGTAGCTCAGCAGTTGTGTGCAGTCTTCTTATGCCGCAGTATCTCAGTCATATGCCAGATACATAGTTTAAATCCTTTAATTTTACCATTTTTCAGTTTATAGCTTTCCCATACGTTTGGGTGTCTCCCATTTCCATATATGAGAATGATGATCATAAGGCATCCATCTTGCTTCCTCTATTCTCTTCATTGTCCTATGCATTTACAAACTTAATTATAAATTATCCATTATAAATCCCTCATCTTGAGTTACCTTTCTGGAGTCCAGTAACCAAATCTGTTTCAGGCTCAAGCAGGAAATAAGTGTGTTGGTGCATGGTTTGTTTTGCTGGCATTTTATGTTAGTGGAGTGAATTTTACTGCATTCAAAACTGAGTGTTAGAATAAAAAAGGTGAAGAAAGGTGAAGAAAGGGAAGTAGGTGTTAAACTTTTAAATTAATCTTTTACATATTTTGACTGCTGAATTAAGTACTGGTCCTGTATGGTTTTGGTGATGTTTTTTTCTTTAAACTGCAATACACCTGCATATAATCTTTTCTGAAAATGGGAAAGGAAGCTGTAAAGATTTATATGCATATATGTTGTCTCTGCTTTATAAAATAGAAAAAGGAGTAGCTTTGTTTTAGTTTCTAAATCCTGCTTGTCTGTCCAAACCCAGACTTGATATCCCTGAATTTTATTTCAGAATGATGTTCCTGGGATGCTGGCCTACAGCTTGAAGCTCTGCATGTCCTTGATGCAGAATAAACAGTTCCGTAACAAAGTCTTGAGGGTTCTAGTTAAAATCTACATGAATCTGGAGAAACCAGACTTCATCAACGTGTGCCAGGTAAACTTCTCAGAGTTCTGTTTAAGGATAATAAAAAGTAACTCTTCTGTAGATGTATTTGACTTGGAATTTACCTGCTCTCTGTTTCTTCGTTAGTTAAATTAAATATTTTTTAGTGGTTGTGTTTTTCCAACATATATCAAAGAGAGACCAACTTGAAAAAGAGATGTAAATATTGCACATTTGGTCAATTTATAGGGAAAGAAATGTGTTCAAAGGCAGTTGAGGACATAGACAACTCTTGACAGAATATTTTAAGCCTATGTACAGAGTATCAGATGGTAGGTTCACAGCTTGGAATGTTATTTATTCCTCTCAAGAACATTTCCAGTGCTTTGTTTGGTTTGTTTTTTTTTTTTGTAAGCCATTTTCTGAAAGTGTTTAGACAACCAGTTATGAAGTTACTCAGGTGTTCTCAGGTCTTTGCCAATCTTGCTGTGCCACGTGCATGTGACTCAGCCTGTTTCATTTTAGCTGAAACATCCCTACAAAATGAGTGATGCTTCTTCAATGTGATTTTGAAATTTCTGTGTTTAGTAGAATAACACTGTCAGTTTTGAAAGATAAAGCTGCAGAAATAGTAAGGTTTGAATGATGTGTGTTGAATTTTTAGTATTTGGTAGTGTTTTTCAACTGACCCGTGAAAACTCTTTAAGATTTTCTATTGTCTCCTCTAAGAGAGAAGTTTTCTTTCTTTGAAGAGGTGTTCTGTGAAAGCAGCAGATGAGGGATTTGGAGTGTGGCCTTGGGTGCTGTTGCTTTTTCATTCTGAAATATTTAATGTCTCCTGAATTTTTTTTTTCTATTGTTCCCTTTCTCCTACTCAGTGCCTGATATTCCTGGATGACCCTCAGGCTGTGAGCGACATCTTGGAAAAGCTGGTGAAGGATGACAACCTTCTCATGGCCTACCAGATTTGCTTTGATCTGTATGAAAGTGCTAGCCAGCAGTTCTTGTCCTCTGTCATCCAGAATCTCCGCACGGTTGGCACTCCCATCGCCTCCGTGCCTGGATCCACCAACACCGGCACCGTCCCTGGATCGGAGAAAGACAGGTAGGGACATTGTCTGTATCCAACCTGATCCATGCCCTGTCTTTGATAGTGTGTGATGGAGAATCCTAGCTAGATCAAGGCTGGTTAAATAAAAGGGTTTATGCATCTGTGAGGAAGTGGATATAAATGCTTTTGAATCACTGACACAGGCATAGCAAGCATTTTCCTGCCTTTTCCACTGAAATAAAGGCACAGAGTAATTTATGTCAGCCTGTGAAGCATTAGAACAAGTTGCTAACAACAGCTTAATATGTTTCATTTCCCTGCCAACCCTCTAGGATCCATGCTAATAGTGACAAGCTCAAAGCTTATGGGCAAAGCTATAATTATCCTTGTTGCCTCATTTGTTGGTCTTGTTTTCTCACCTGTCTCTGCCTCTTCATTCCCTACAAGCATCTCTATTTTTGTTGTCTCTGTATATGGATTAATAGAGTCAGATTTTCCAGGCCTTTGTCTTCAAGTTCCCTGGAAATTGAACTGGGGAGGAGTTTTCTGCTCAGCAGTGATCTCCAGATAGTCAGCCCTTGTCCTGTCAAAGTCCTGTTTCCAGTCATGATCTCCAAATCACAGGCTACTCTTTCAGGACAGCGTTCAGCCGTAATTATAGTTCTTGACAAATTACAAGTGATGAACTGGTTTGCATTTTTCATTTTTGTTTTATTTCAGTGATGCTATGGAAGCAGAAGAGAAACCAGGAAGCAGTTGTGCAGCAGGGAAGTCTGCAGAAATTGTAAGTGCCATTTCCAAAATACATTCCTTGCTTAGTTTTTCTTATGTGTTCTCTTTCAATCTCAAGGGTTGCTGAATTGGTTTGCCTAATAAAGAGTGGACTTCCTTTTCTGTCTTGCTTGGAGACAAGGTGACAGATGATCTCTGAGAACCCAATATCTGACAGTCCAACAGTTCAGATGGTGACTCCCAAGAGTGGGAAATGGGCAGAGTTCAGTGGGAATTACTGAGCCCTGAAAAAGGGGACAGAAGGATCTGGCACATGTGTTTGCTTTTTGCTGATATTGAAATAATTAACTCATTCCAAAAGAAAAGGCCTGAAATTTAATTGCTGCTGAGAACTTTAGGAAGTGAATTAGCTTGAGCTTTTTCCTTTCTCCTTCAGAAATCCAGCTGTAGTTCTGGCTGGATAGAACTGATGCTGTTCTGAAGGAATGGCAGGAAGGGATGCTGATATAACACATTTCTCTTCCATGATGTGGTAAAGTTGCCTCTGGCCTGTGTGGTGCTGGGCCAGCTGGTTGCAATATTTTTGTTTAGTTTCCTTTCCCAAGGATTGGAGAAAGTGAGTTCACTTCTCACATGCACATGTGGTTGCATTTCAGCATGTAGAATAGCTAATGCAGTTCTGACACTTCCAATGCTGAAGAAAATAAATGCTACTAGAGAGGAAAGCAGAACTCAAGACAAGGGTTTTTTCCTTCTTTTTCCCCATGCTGCATGTTTGCAAACGAGACTTGGGAATCTTTGAGAGATTCTTGCAAGATCACTTAAAAATTAATTAAAGGCAAACAGAAGTGTTTTCCTCAAATTATATTTCCCAAGGAAAACAAAATGGGTTGAGTTTCTTGCCTCATCAGGGAACCTGTAAAACAGTGCTTTTGTGCAGGAAGGGTGTTTTGGATCAGTTTCTGCTGCATTGGCTTTGCTGACTGTGCCAAAGGACAAGTACACAAAAACGATCTGTGTTATCAGAAATGTTTTTGAGCTTAATCTTCTATAATTCAGAATGCTGACTACAAAGAAATAATTGAAGGAATTAGTTTAAGGGCTGAACTACTCATGCTTGGCTGGTCTCTAACCAGCTAACAATGTCTGTACAAAGAGCTGTGGTGCACTTCTCACCCTGCTCAGGAATTTCAGTTTCCACAGATTAATTTCCAACTGTTCCATCATGAGGAAGAAGGAGTCTTTCTCTAAGAGTTGTTGAAGATTGATGTATTAGAGATTCCTCCTAATTCTAGTAGCTGTTGTTCTAAATGAAGCCCGTAGCTCACAAGAATGATGCTGCAGCTCAGCAGGGTCATGCAGAGTGTTGTAGCTTTGTGGCCCTCTGTGCTAAAGCTTCCATGGAAATATAGGTTCACATTTGTAAAAGGGGATGCCTCTTGCAAGTGACTCATTGTCTGTAAGGCCAAACAGCAGCTTGCAGAATGTCAGATGTCACTCATATCCGTTTGCTTCCGATGATAGAACACATTTCTTTTTAGAGAGTCTCTTCTCCCACCTGCACTGTTGTGCACAAAGAGACTTGATTATCTGCGAGGTTTGGGCTAGTGCATCAAGGACAGAAATATCTTTTTAGTCCTAAAACCTGATAGATTTTGGAATATGGTGATGGGAACATACCAGAGTGGCCTCTCATGAATTGTTTTTTAACAGAGCTGTAGTTGGGTTCTCATGGATTTTTTTTTCTTCTTTTTGCTTGTATGTGAAGAACCCAGAGCCTAAGGACCAGATCTCAAAAATGATTAAAATTTTAAGTGGGGAAATGGCCATTGAGTTACATCTGCAGTTTTTAATACGAAACAACAATACAGACCTCATGATCCTTAAAAACACAAAGGTAAGAGGCTTTGTCTTGGATTCATCCTGTGTTTGTTTTGACCATGTTGCTGTTATTTTACTACATTGTCTTATGTTTTAGCATGGCCTCCTTGGGTTTTGTGGATACAAATCTGTTTTAGCCATTTAAAACTTGAACTTGTGAGGCTGAAGAGCTGGTTGCACCCAAAGAAAACCATATAATCAGATTGTTTCAGCTTACAGCTAGTATGACCTAATGACAGGCTGCTATTAGCATGTTGATTTTTTTAAAATTTGTTTTTCTGATTGTTATAGAAATGAATCTTTTCCTCACCACTTCTTTTGGTGGGTTTGTTTTTCATCTGTGCAGTAAGATGGGCAAAACTCACCTTCCAGCTCCATGTCTGATCCATTGCAAAGGCTGCTGGTAGGGAGGGAAGGGAGGGAGTCAGCCAGGACTGTAAGTTACAGGTATCTTGGTTGAGGTGTTATGTGAGCTCAAACCTTCAGCTTGGCTAAAGGAATCTTGGTGTGCGCTAAGAAACCAATTTTTCCAAGTTAGAGACAAAACCAGTCAGATACTGAAACGTAGGCAGTACTAGTGAATTGAGTAACTGATTTTGTTTTGGAAGATGTTACTCAAGGGTGGGATAATGAAAACTTACAGGTAAATTAGATTCTCTTAAACTAAATGATTATTAGAAACCATAGGAGAAGTTTTTTATATGTGAAATAACATGCACATCATCAGTAGAACTGTTAGGGCTTGCTTGTTAGCGTGATCATCTATTTCAGGAGGCACTTCAAATGTATTGGAAAATCTTTTCCATCTGCTGGTTAAGTGCTCAGGAGTGATCCTACATAGTGTTCTGGGAATGGCTTGAAAACGTCAGCAGCATACTGTGCAGTGCTCAGTTCTGGGAAACAGAAACGGGGGGGTTCTCCAGTTAAATTGCAATTGAAATAATCACATCTCTGACAGAAACTCGCAGAAAGGATTGTTTTGCATGGGAAGGATGGCTTGAGGATATATTAAAGTGCATTAACAATCTATTAACTGATTAAAGGGAAATTGCAGGTTAAATTGAGGGTCATTGCAATCCATTTCTCTGGTGTACTGGCAGGCATGTTAAGCGACCTGGAGCATATCTTTTACTGACTGGTGATACTGATTGTTCTTGTTCTTTCAGGATGCAGTGCGGAATTCCGTGTGTCATACAGCAACTGTTATAGCAAACTCCTTTATGCATTGTGGGACAACCAGTGACCAGTTCCTTAGGTAAATCTATGGCAAGGAAGTTCCTGTGTCATTTAGAGGTGTTCAGACAACATTGTTGCCCTGCTTAATTCCATGCTTCCACAGCTGTGTCTGCAGAACTCTTACTGGTCTTAGAGAATTGTTTCCTTTTCTGTGTACTCACAAACTGGCTTTATTCGACTGCTAACTATTTGAAACAGTTGGAGGGTGGAGATCTGGAACTTCTCTTCTTTGTTTACCAGCTGGAGAATTTCTGAGGTGATGTGTCTTTTTTTGGTAGAGACTGACAGTGCTGAATGACTCTTGGAAGGGAAATATGAGGGTTGATGTTACCAGGGACTTGAGGAAAGCTCCAGAAACTGCTACAGTTTCTCCCAAAGAGTTGGTGGGCTGCATATTGAGCAGCTGTTCTCCATGTTTCGCTGATATCATTCATATCTTGAAGCTTGACTAAAACCAGGCAAAAATCAGAGCTGATGAAGGGGAGAGAGGTATAAAGTGGAAATGTGGTTAACCTACTTTCCTTCTGAAGCTACTTTCTGATTTGAAAGCAGGCATCAGTGCTCTGAAACCCTGCTTACAGGATGGGGAAGGGGCTGTATAAAAACCTTTGTATAACCTTTCTCTTTCCATCTTCTAGAGACAATTTGGAGTGGCTGGCCAGGGCCACTAACTGGGCTAAGTTTACTGCCACTGCCAGCTTGGGTGTTATACACAAGGTAACATTGCATTCAGTTCCCTCTGCTCAGTATAAATGTTTGACTTCTGAACACTGAAAACGTGGAAATGGGCATTCTGAATGATGCCTTCAGTGTACCTGGCACAGCTATAACATGTTTTGAGTCTTTGCACTAAAAATCTGTGCTTATATTATTTCATCTAATATCCAGTATAATTTATGGCTTGTTTTGTCAAGAATCAAAAATGGCTCAAGGAGAGAGTCTTATACCCAGCTCTTCTCTTCCTTTGTGATTTGAAAGATTCAGTAGTTTCTTGCTATTAAAATTGCATTTATGTATTTCTTAAGTTTTTTGGGGGACTTTGGGGCATACCAAAGGTTTTACTGCAGTAAGCTTCACTAAGTTTAAATGTGGCCCAAGTACCAGTCATTTTCTTCAAATTGCTTCACAGAGAGGGTATATTTAAAGCTTTTTTGAAATAACAAGAAGTCTTTGTAATTGTTTTGTGTGCCTCAGCCCTCATTAAATTCCTCTAGTGAATGAATTGGTGTAGCTTCAGGCCCAATGTGTCCTGGTTTAGACCAGTGACCAACTGATTGGTGAATACTTGTGTACTGTGGTTATGAGGACCCCAGTACAGAGGGATTCTTTGCTGATTGTTCAGCAGTGAAACACTGATTCTTGTGGAGAAAGTAATGGCTACAACACGTTTTCTCCTGATGTGTTGAAATATTATTGTGAAGTGTTTACATCAGCTGTTTTTTCACCTTTCTCTTCCCACTGTCTTTCCTTCCTACTGGACATACAGGGTCATGAGAAAGAAGCGTTGCAGCTAATGGCAACTTACCTGCCCAAGGACACATCTCCAGGGTCAGCTTACCAGGAAGGTGGAGGTCTCTATGCCTTGGGTCTCATCCATGCTAACCATGGTGGGGACATCATTGACTACTTGCTGAACCAGCTGAAGAATGCCAGTAATGATGTATGTACTGGATTCAGTAATGAGTCTTTATTTTGTTGGGAATATGCAAAAGGATGCTGGCTGGCTTAGAAATGAGGGATAGAGGTAATTAAGACTGTGGCAGTCATGTGGTACTTAGACCTCCTCCTGGCCTTAAAGATTGGATTGGATTAAAGGATGGTTTTAACAGCCTGTTGCTTGACATTTAGGAAAGATTTCTGGCAAATTCTTATAAATTTGACAGCGACTGTAGCTTCATCATATTTACTACTTGTTATATCTACTTTGTTTTGCTAGTGGACCTGCAGTATTCAGGCACTGTTACTGCTTATGGCTTAGCTGTCAAGGAAATAAGTCACAAAATGTTTCTGCTGCCCTGTAGTTTTAATGCATCTTGTGCAATAAGAAGCATTTTATTTTACTGTTTGTAGACTTCTACAAAAGATACCTTTTTAAATTGGGAATAGATCATTGTCCCAGCATGTTCCCTTCTTCCCTTAGTGGAATTTCAGATTACTTTTTTTAAAATTCTGTGAACAGATCCCTCTTGTCTTATTGCAAATGTACTTGTATCCGTTGTTGGAACAAAAGAGGTTATAGACTGTTTAAGTGGGTACTGATTTACCTTTGTACTTAAAAGCTATAACCAGCCGTCTGTTTTTACACATGACACAGATTTATGGCTTTACATAAATCACTCCGTGGGAAAAAAGACCTTGAAGTTACTAGAAAGTCTCCAGTGCTATGTGTAAAGCTTGTGATACTTGTTTATGGGCTTTTGAGCTGCTGTTTCTGTTCTATTATCTGCCTCTTTCATGGGACCTACTGTCTAAACCAGTGAAAGTGGCAGGTCGAGAGATCAGTTTGGTTGGGATGGGGATGAAAGTTTGCAGCTTTATTTAAATGGAAAGATGTCTACTTCAGCTGAAGCCACATTGTTCCCTGTTGTGTGATGACTGAACTTGCATATGCTTGTCTAGATTGTGCGACACGGTGGCAGCCTGGGTCTGGGTCTGGCTGCCATGGGGACGGCACGTCAAGATGTGTACGATTTGCTGAAAACAAATCTATACCAGGATGATGCAGTGACAGGTAAATGTTCTGCTTTCAAAGCAAATAACCATCTGGAGCCTTATCAGGCATCTGGGTCTTTTTGATGGTAGTTTTTTCCTCCCCCCGCCAGGTTTTCTGCTAGCAGCATAGATTGTTTCTAGCTGTGTTTTATTTACTGACCTTTTCCTGATCAGCATGATTCTTTAGTTATGTGTCAGTCGTGTTCAGAGGTCCTGTCAGGACTGGTCTGTGGCACTATGCCAAGTATTGATGAGACATGCTAGGTCTTTAAGCAGTCCCTTATTTTGCTCTATTCTTTCCTTTGTCACATGCATTTTATTTAGTGTACCTGATCTCCAGAGCCACTTGCTTTTTTTGGGCTGAGAGACAGGCTTGGAGAAGCTTGTGGCAGCTTGAACTTGGTAGGGAAGAGCACCAAATTGTGACTGGCAGGTCATTACAAGCACATTTGGCCATGAATAATGGAGTTGCTGGGCAGGGTGGTGTCCAGAAGCGATCTGTTGGCCTACATCTTGTGGTTCTCTAGATACAACATTTACTACTTTTGGGAACAGAGTTGGTTTGATTTTTTTTTTTTTTTTGCTTTTCTGTGCTTTGCAGGTGAGGCAGCTGGCCTGGCACTGGGGTTGGTTATGTTGGGATCTAAAAATGCCCAGGCTATTGAGGACATGGTCGGCTATGCACAGGAAACCCAGCATGAAAAGATCCTGCGAGGCCTCGCTGTCGGGATTGCTCTGGTCATGTACGGGAGGATGGAGGAGGCAGATGCTCTTATTGAGAGTCTCTGCAGAGATAAGGCAAGTTGAGCTGGGACTCAGTCCTGGACTCTTTGTTATATGGGTGACCTTTCTCTCCATTTGTGAAATCTCCAGCTACAGTGGGTTGGCTGTTTTGAACTTCAGAAGTTCTTATGTAAGTCTGAAGTAGGGCTGTTTCACAAGTTGCTTCACTTTGATGAAAAATACAAGAACAACAAAGCCTAGTTGTGTATTTCTTTAGCCTCGTGCTTGGTCTTCATCATCCTGTGAGCAGCAGCAAGGAGACATAATGGTTAAAAACAGATGAGGGTTGCTGTGGGTGGGTCATTCATGTAGTTGGCTCTAGTAGTGGTCAACAGCAGATAGCAAGTAAAAAGCAGAATGACACAACTGCCATATACTCCTTGGCAGCCAGTGGCACAGTACCTTTCTGTCCCACTGAAACTGATAAATGACAACCCTGCTTTGATGATTGTTCCCTTACTTGTCCCGAATAAACAATTAAGCAGTGATGCTACCTGTTTGCAGATTCCAGGCACAAGAGTAGAGCAGATTTAAGGTCAGAATTACCATGTCACTGTTTGGATGGATGTTAAATGCTTTCTCTTCCAGGATCCGATTCTCCGTCGTTCTGGCATGTACACTGTAGCTATGGCATACTGTGGCTCAGGGAACAACAAGGCCATCAGACGCCTGCTGCATGTGGCTGTAAGTACTGTGTGCTTAGGAGCACATGAGAAATTTGTGGTGAGAAAGTAAGCACTTTGACAGGCTTTGTGTCTGCAGTGTTAATATTCTAGTCCAGATCAGAGATTGTGAAGTGATGAAAGCTTTTCATAGTACCATGAGTAGAAGAAAGCTTTTCATAGTACTATGAGTAGAACTAATAGGACCTTCCACCATTAGGTCAAGTAGACTTTCAGCAAGAGAATATTCAGCCTGGTATCACAGGAAAGGAACCTATTAAAAAAAATAAAACGTGAACCTAAAGGAGTTGGTAACAGGTTTGCGGTGAATAGTCTCTGAAATGATAGGCTGGAGAAAAATACAATTTAATCTGTAGAAGATGAGGTCTCTCTGTTCTTTGATTGTCTTGCAGTCAGTATGTGAATGAGGATGAGGTTGTTTCAGCTAAGGCTGTACATGGTTGTTAGCTGACTTTCTCTATAATCCTTTTTTCTTGAAAAACTGCCACCTGAAATGTTGCAGAGTCCTCATGTGTTTTAAGTATGTTGTGAATGTCCTGTTTTCCCTTTTGTAGGTGAGTGATGTGAATGATGACGTGAGGCGGGCAGCTGTGGAGTCACTTGGTTTCATTCTGTTCAGGTACAGTATCTTCCATGGTCACAGCCTTCAATTTGATATCTGTTACTTTTTCAGGAAATGTGTGCTATTGCTTTCATAAAATGACTCAATTGCTAACCGAATGGATGTTGAAAAGTTAAAAAATCTGAGAGAGAATAAAACTTGGTTCAGAATTAGAAGCCTTCCTTAATGTTCAGTAGATGCTTAATGAGTCTTTCTGTTGGTTTCCAGATTTATGGCTTAATTGTCTGAACAGAGATGAAGTTGACAAATAGAATGAAAAATTAATATTTCCAGGATTGAGAGTTAATGAAAAATTAAATATATCATGCTTGTGCCAGGCCTCTTAAAGGAGCAATACTCAGACAAATATATCTGCCTAATGGCCATCTAAAATATTCCTGGAGGTTGTGACCTTAGGGAAAAAAAACTGAAGAAGGACATTGAAATAGGTTTTGGGTTTTAGGTACTCCCTGTTAAACCTTGATTGGTTACTGACGTTGCATTGTAATGTGAGCCCATCATGAAACAGTCACAATGTTTACTTTAGTTCTCTAAAGTGAAATCTGTTGCTGAAGTGGTATTTTGTACTGCCCTACAGTTTTCTAGCTGAGGCTTGTTTGAGGTGGATTTTTTGGTTTTTTTTAGTTAGATTGGGGAATTGGAAGGTGCCCCAAGGACTACACCTTCATCTGTTAATGCAGTCATCTGTGTAATCCGAGCAGCCTTTGAGGGTGTCTGAGAGGAGGTAGTGCATACTTGGGTCCACACTTGTAATTTAAGAATCTGTGTTCACATCTTTGTGTTAGTGGCTGTCCTTAAAAGCAGGATGAGAGGTTCCCAAAGATGGGATTAAAAATCTGGGCTACTGATGTGAGCAGTCAATTTGTCATTACCTATTTGTTCCTCATGTAGAAGTGACTGTATCATCCTGTTTTACCTGAAGGATATTCGGGCAGCAATTGGATGTGGTTTACAAACAGGGCGGATTGTGGTGTCTCTCTGTGGGCACCAGGTGTCTCCCAAGTGCTTCTGCTCTGTTGTTTCTAATGAGCACAGCTTGTTCTGTGCTGCACAGCAATCTCTGCCTCTCCTGAAGCCAAGGGGTCTGTTTAACTGACTTGTGCATCTGTGTACAGAATGAAAATTCCATGCAGGCCTTCCATAGTTTCAGGCATCTTTTTTCCAAACAGGTTGTGACAAAGCCCTTTTGATCTCAGATTTCAGTATAATTTTTCTTTTCAACAAATGCAAAACATAACTGGATAGCTCCTACCAAAATGAGAAGCTTTCAAGGCTCTGAGCTAAACCATTTACCATGTGCTGACATCTGGTTGGAGCAACATAGTTCAGGGACTGTTCTCTCCATATCCAGCAATGAGAAAATGAGTGGCATCATCTTTGACTCTTTCACCTGCCCTGCAGTGGTTAAGATATTATCCTGCCTCTTCCTTTCCCTTTCTGGAGAGGTGCAGTCCAACCTGCACAATATCTGTACAATAGGGAGGAGCATTTCCATGTAAATTCCAGTGTCCACCTTGCTTGGTAGCCAAGGACTAAAACTTTTTAGCTGATTGTCACTGGCAAAAGGTTTGGGTCAGGCTGTCATAGTTGCCAACACTTTGTACTTGATGACTTTCACAACGTATGTGATGAGTTGTTTGCTTTAAGACACAGCTCTGGAGGGAGCCCTTGGCTTGTCTGGCCCAGACCTCTGCATTCCCATGCATCAGTGGAAGGGATTTTCTGCTCAGACAGCCCCACAGAGCACCCCTGGCATTACTCTCTCTAGTTGTAAACCAAAAGCTGTATTTCAGTTCATGGAAAGAAGTGTCTGTCAGTGTAGGGATCTGGGTGCTGGTTTTACAGTTACCTTTCCTGTTTGCTGAAACTGCAAGTTGGTACTAATTGTCTCTGGCCCATCTCAACACTGCAGGTGTGCAGAGACATACAGAACAAGTGATTGGGAGTCAGATTTCATTATTAAAATGACACTTCTTTCTTAGGACTGTTGTTTGTTGAAGTCTAACTGCGTTTGCTTGTCTTAAAGGCCACTGATACGGCATTGAATACTGTCAAGAGTCAGTTATTTCTCAGCTGCTGGGTGTACAAAGCTTTTGAATTAAGTGTTTTGTGATGGGAGGTGAGCAGGTCTGTGACACAGTGAGCCAAACCCCAGAAATTAATCTTATTGTAGGTGAAGGAACATGGCTGAAACTCCTGTGAGAAGAGTTCTCCTTGAATTCTTTGTGTGTGGTTACAGAAAGGAAACTGTGAAGTCAGGATTGAAATAAGAGAATAAATTTGTTTAATGCATTCTAAGTTTTTCTTGGGGAATTTATGGCATTAGTGCAGGATTGAACATGCTGGAGCTGTCAGTTCACCTGCTGGGTTGTACATTACAGCAGCAGGAGTAGCTCAGACTTGTGCTTCTGCTGTAGGAATAGTAAAATCCATGTAAGAGTAGAGGTTACCCAGTCAAGAGAGTGGTAATTTCTTAAAAGCACCATTGATTGAACATGACAGAGCTACAGCCCACAAACTCACTTTGTGTCATAAGTACCTAGTTTGTTTTCTCCTGTTATTACAACTATCTGTGAATAAATGTTCTTCCTCTTGGATTTGAACTAAAAGTATCGTAAGCACCACAAACCCGCTATTTTTAGGTAATACATTTGCATAGCAGAACATTCTGTAAGGCTTTGCTGTCCTTGTTTACTTCTGTGAGTCTTCCTTGCTAGCACATGCATACAACCCTGTGTACATTCAAGAGCACATCTTGACTTTTATGGCTACAGTTAATGAAAGCAGCACAATATCAGAGTAAAATGTGGTAGAACATAACACAATAAAACATGGCACTTAATTTTTAGAACAACAACGTTTTGCTTGAGCTTGAAGTTAACTTTTTAATATTTTTTTAAGCATGGAAATATTTTTTTCCTTGTACTTTTGAATTACTGGAAAAATCTACAAAAGAATATGTGTGGCTTCTTCATTATTCAAAATTCATGAATCAAGGTTTAGATTGGATGTTCTAGTCTAGTTTCTTAAGTTTTACCTAAAAACTGCAAGCTTAAATTTTCTAGTGTGTTACGAAAGATACCAAATTACCCAGTTACAGCTTGGAGTAAACATGAAAAGTTGGTGAAATTCTTGCTTCTGCAACAGGATCAGTGGCTGTGTTTGCTTAGCAGTTCCTCTCTCTGGTACTTTGAGGGTGAGCCATGTAAGGAACACTTGATGTGCTCTGGGCATTGCTCAGAACATCAGCTATGCTGCAAGAGCTTAGGAGGGATTGGGAGAGCAGGGATTAGTGCTACTGGACCAGCTACGCTCTCGGATGTTGGATGCAGACTTGCCTGGCTGTGGGAATGTCTGCAGGCAGGTCACCAAGGCAGCAGAGCAATATCAGTCATACTGCTTGAGCTTCAGAATACATTGCAGGGTCATGTTCATATGGTACAAAAGTTCCTTCCTTGGCCTTTTCCTGGGCTCCCCAAAGCTTTCCAGGGGACCCTGTATGTAGAATTGAACCTTCACCTGCAGTGTTGATGCTGCTCTTTCTTCCTGTTAATTGTTTAGAAGCAGTCCATGAGTTCAGACTGGGGATGGAAAGCACAGCTTGCTGTGCTATAGGATTTGGTGTGTTTTTTCCCCTCTTGGCTTAGAGCCAAACAAAAATTAGGCACCATTTATATATTTTGCAACAGATCATTTTCATACCACTGTATTAAATTATCAGAAAATACTCTGGTGCAAGGGAATTGTTTCAAAACTGCCTTCTCCTTTCTTCCTCTTCCCAACTAACAAGACAGTCAAAATAGTCCAGCATAAAGACCTCTGACTTTACATCTTCCCTCTTTTAAAAGGGGCCACCTCTTACAGGAAACACTTGAAAGTAAAATGTTATTGTAAAATGGTAGAGAGGCATAATAAAGCTTGAGATCTTTGGAGCTTGCTGAGTGGATGCAGGGCTGTATTGTGAAACAGCAAGAAGAAAAGTGATATATTGACTTGGCTACTGTAATGGGTTTTTGTTTTCCCAGTCCTGATCCTTTTGCCAGTGATCATAGATGGCAAACTTACCTTATTGTTGATATTTATATATGGTTCCTTTTTTTCTGCTGAAGTGTTTTAGCAAATATTTATGGTTGTTGGAAAACAGCATTTAAGGTGCTTGTGATTTCTGGCCAACTTAAGTTGTAGGATGCTGCTTTTGCCATGGTGCAGTATTGTTGGGACAAGGCGAAGGGCAGGAGAGGGAACAATGCAGCCTCTAGAGATTCCCAAAAGGAAGGTGTAGTCTCAACTGATAAGTGTAGACTACCCAAACATGGAGAACTCTGGATGGCTTGCGTTCAGTTTTTCATTTTAGGATGATGCAAGTGAAATAATAATGTTTCCTGCTTTTGTATTCTTTGTGTTTACATAGCCTTTGGTATTTTAACACTATATATTTGTTTTAAGACAAACAGATCAGATACACTTGGATTTTATTCCAGGAAGACTTGGACAGTTTGTTTTCTTTAACTCCTCTGACCTAGCTTCATCCAGAAGGCAGGTGGCAGATGATCTGGCTAATTGAGTATGAGGCTGACAGTCACTCTGATATGATCCATACCAGTGACGTATTCAGTGTTTTAATTGTGAAGAAGAGGGATTTGGTGAAACATACCTGCTTGGTAATTCTTGCATAGGAAAGCTTAAAAGGGTTTTGTTTACTCTTCAACCCGTTTTATCTTTATCTTATTCAGTCTTCCTGGGAGAGAATGAGGGTCCCTTTTAGTGAAAGGGAAGTAGCAGAAATCTTATTATAATCAGAAGAAGCCACAGACTTTCACAGAAGTCTTTGTGGTTTGAAAATGCCTTTATCTGCATGTCTGAAACTGGAAACAGAGCTGTGTGTCTTTACTGACCAAACTGGAACGTTTGAAGAAGTCTCTTGGCATCTGGCAAAACTAATCAACTTCTAATGAGAATTGTAGCTGTACAATCAGATTGCACAAATACATTCATTGTTTCAAGGAATACTGTATGACATCTTGCACTGGTTCTTTCCCTGCCATTGTTTTCTCTTTGTTCTAGACCATTTGTATGCATGAGATTTTACTTACTTTGGAATCTAGGGCTCAGAGCCTTTTATCACTTGAGAGCTTTTGAAAATCTCAGAAGTGTTTCAATTTCCTCCTATAAACTGGAATGTCTACACAAATAAGTAAATTAATGATTGGTTCCTTCAGCCCAGCTTCTACCCTGCTGAAAACTCCAAAGTTATTCCTTCAGGAAGTTGCTTGCTCCATAGGGCCTAAAGTAGTGCTTATAATAAGCCTATAAGCTTCTATATAAAGATTTCAGATCATTTAATCACAATGTGCATGAGAAGAGAGAGAGAAACCATTCTACTATGTTCTCCCTGTCTAATTGCAGAAAAATATTTTCCTTCTCTAGGACTGTACCCAGATTTCTAACTGGCTAAGTGGACATATTAAGCAGTGAGATTTATAACTAATTTGGTTGTTTGACGAGTCCTTGAATTTGCTTTAAATCTACTGTTCAGCAACTCAACTTTCAAATTAAGTTATCAAAAACACTGAGATTCTTTGAGGCTTTAAATGAATGTGACAAATTATTTTTTTATGGCAAAAACTTCCTGTTGGATTTTTTAGGGAATATTAGTATGCATCTTGCAGAATAAAGGGCTCATTTGTTGTGTGGGGTTTAATGAATTCGAGAATGAGTTGTCAGTATCTGTGTAGGGCATTTGTAAAGAGGATCCTTTAGAGAGCAAGGAGCTCCTAATTTTTAAGAGCATGATGTTGTTTTTCAGAGATTGGAAAGGATACCTTGATACCTGGATGCAAGGAATCTGAGCTGTGGCACGTGTTGACATGAATTATTAAAAATAAGAGTAAAAATGGACACTTTAGCAAGCCATCTTTCCTGTTTTTGTACCTAGCTTCCCATTTTAAAATGAAGAAGCTTCCTCTCCTTTTCTGCAGGGGAAAACTCTTCTTTTTCCATTGGAGAAAACAGTGTGTCTCTTGGGAATGGACACTGATGATGTAAACACCATGGTGTCATGCCAAAGCAAAATTATGCTTTGTTGGGAGTTGCTTCTCTCCTGACTATTGTTTTTGCCATGTTGATTGTTGCCTAGAGAGGCAAAGGGGAAGTGAAACAAAGGAAGGCTTCTTAGCAGTTGTATGTAGGCATCTTTATCAATATGAAGAAAGAAATCTAATGCTCCATGGTAATATTAAGTCAGTGCTGAGAATTGGCCAGAACTCTGGGACTCCTGTCTCCAGCTTGGAAGGCAGAAGGCCAGAAGAGCTCTGGCAAGTGTTCTGCTCTTTGGGCTCCAGTGCCCAGATTGTTCAGTTGTGCCTTTACCCTGTTTACAGTCCTTACGTTACTTTGCTTTTTAAGTCTGATGTTACATACAGCAGCCTAGAAGAAGACTTAGGGGAGTAATACCTTTGCTTTCTTATAGCAGCTTGCAGCAATATGAATCTCTCCACAATAGGAAAACAGTGTAGAAAAACAACTTTTTCTGTGAAGCACTATAAAAAAATCGTACGTGCCTCTTGAGTGCTGGTGAACAGCTTTGTGGCATCAGTCTCTCTTCTCAGTGTCTTGATTTCTGCTTAACACTGGCTTTTATAATGTATTTGCATTTGAAAATTGATAGTAGTACGGTCTAATGTGATATGGTTAGGAAGAGTTTTACTCTTGGACGATACAAGATAAGTGATTAATAAATTTTTCTAGATTCCTGTAAGTTTCCTGATAGAATCTGAACCAAAGGCTTGCAGCATACAAAACTGGAGATGGTTTAGAACTGGCTTCATGAAATGCATTTTATATCACCACTGTTGAGATTAGCTGAATTTCTTGCTTATCTGTTTCTCAGGGTGACTTAAAGACTGGGATTTTGTTTGGTTGGCTTTGCTTGGGGTTTTTTTGTTTGGTTGGTTTTGTGAGGGTTTTGTGTTTGGTTTGTTGTTGGTCTTTGGTTTTGTTAAGATTTTTTAAGGTAATCCTTTCATTTTCATTTCAAGGCACTTATTCTATTAGTCTTTGAACTCCATTATTTTCCTCTCTGCAAGACTGCTGAGTCCTTATGTCCATGACAGTGCTGTAATTTTTAATTACATAGACAGCCAGAACATTCACTATCTCCTAATGTATTTTAAATAATTAACAACAAAAACACAGTACTTGTCCACTGTTCTTCTAAATTGTGTTTCTTCCCATAGTGCTTAGATGTTGCAGATCAGCTTTGACTTTTGTTTGTCTGGCTTTTCTGTAGTTTAAAAAGAAATTAAATATGCCAGATAAAAGTTTTTGTGATAATGGGAAAAGTTGAACAAGGCAACTGTGTAAGTTATGGAGTGTATAGAGGCCATAGAGCTGGCCAGGTGGTGGACTTGGCATGGGCCAGATTCTGAAAGAATTGGGAGCATTTTGCTCCAGGAAAAGGAATCCCTTTTTGTTTCTTTTGTGTTAAATGGAATGTGCATGACCCCTTTCTCCTGTAACAATGTCCTTGTGTTCTACTACCAAGTGACTGCAAGGTTTTTATCAATTATTATATAGGCTGCTGTCTTTATGAAAGAAGCTGAAGTTATAAGAATACTCTCACTTCCACAACCAGTGCATAAAAATATATTTTACAAATTTGTGTTACCTAAAGATGGTGCTTTAGTCCTGAGCCTCTTGCCTTGCTTGTGGATACCACACAAAGTATTGTCCTTAGTTACCATACAACAAACTTGTGCTTTCTTACAGTAGCTTGCAATGACTCTCTGATCTTGTCTTGCTAATGAAGGTGATGTCTGTGTTCAGATCTGTTCTTGTAGAAACAGTTGCTAAAACAAGATCTCTGCTGTGCATCATGTTGTCCTTCTGTTTTGCAGTTGTGCATCTCTCATCATCTTTCTTTTTGCTCTATCCTTCTGCTTTCCAAGGCTGTTACCCCTGAAGTCTCAGCTTGTTTGCTTTGTCAGTGGACACACAATGTCTTCTTAACTTAGTGTGTTAATTGGAATGTTCTTGCTTTCTTGCTGATATGTTTCTGTCTATGGACAAGTTTCCTTTCTCTGTAGGCAGACTGGGTTTTTGATTAGTCATTTGTCCTTTTGCTTGAGGTTTATTGTTGCTGACTAAATTCACTAACTGGAACATGTTGAGCTTCTATTTACAGTTATTAGAATTAAGAAATCGGTTTACTGGTTTGGGAAGATACATCTTTGTTGAGTGAGACTTCTTCAAGGTTTGTTTCCTGTTTGTGGAGTCTAAACACTGATACAGGGGGTCCTTGAAATTGTTCTCTGTGGGACACAGGGCAAATTACTCCTCATGTAAAACAGATTGCAGACTGACAGCTGTACAAGAATAGGGTCAAACAGAAGAGAACTAAGTTACCACTTGTTTTTGTCTAGATGCTGTGTGGCAGCTGTGATGTTTCTTCTGGAAAGAGAAAACCTAAGTTGTTGCTGAAATTAGATGATTGTTGCCTGCTATATGAACATTTTTTGTTTAATTAATGTGGATTTTTTTAAGTATCAAGTGAGTTTTCAAAGATGACTTCTTGCTCTCTGACTGCTGGGCAATAACCCCTCAAGAACTGTACTGTACGTGTTTGCCTCTTGGTGTTAGTCCTCAGGAAGGCTGATTCCTGCGTTGCAAATGGTACTTTTAAGTTTTTTGCTGTGGTCACTCTGTGCATGGATGTGGTTGCACCTTTGCCTGGTGTCAGAGCACCTGCTCTAGGTTAAATAAGGCACTGGTCTGTGATGTTTTCAGCTATGTAGCTGGAAGCTTTGGAGGATTTGGTGAATTTTTGATCCTACTCCTTCCCTGTTTGAGCTTCAAAGTAATCTAGGTCCTATTAAAGGCTTTTGATTCTCGAACATTGTTAAGTGTAGGTGTCTTTCACAGCTATAGCAATCCATCAATTCTGGTTTTTAACGACAGAATCCTCTTAAACAAATTTTGATTGCCTAAAGAGGAGTGAGAGCAGTTAGAGCTTTTTCTGACTTAAATGGCTACTGACTATCACCAAAAAGGGGAAGAAGGAGACAACTTTTACTGTAAGTACCACAGATGTATTTTTAATGCTTTCTCCTGGAACTCTGGCAGTTGTTATGGTGGGCTCTGTTTGGAGCTTGCATATGTTTTAAATTAAATATATAAAAATAGATGTTAGAAGGACACGTTATCTTTAGTACTTTCTGTTCTGCAGATGAAAAAAACCTAAGCCTTTTGCTGTACATAATTTTAGTGTGTAACTAAAGAATGCTGAAAACATGAAAAATGAAAACAAAGCCCAAGCTGAAAATTTTACTGGAAATGGAAACTGTTGGAAAAATGGTGATCTGGGTGTTTGCTGTTAGAACTCCAGTACTTTGGGGAAATCTGATTTCTTTTCCCAAAGAGGGATGGTCTGGAACTGTCAGAATCTTTTGATTTCCCAAATGACAGACTTTGTTAGCCCTTGACAGTTGTAAGGGCCGATTCTTTCTATGAATTTTGTGCTCATATAGAAGTCTAGAGCACGTTGGAGAGCATGCAGATTGGGACCTGTAATTCTGTGATTTTATTCTATGATTCTATGGCTCCAATCTTATGCCAATTAGTGCACTTAAATAATTTTGAGCTAAGATAAACAGCAATGAACTGTTGTCTCTGCTGTCTCTTAAACACTTGCTCCTATTTTCATTTGAAGTAACTATTCTGTGTGTGATTTTTGTACTTTCTGTGAGCTACATTGGATGAGGGAAAGCTTTCACTGAAGTTCCCATAGTCATAAAAAAGTAAGTTTGTTCATAGAAGTTATAGGGATGTTCTGGGCACTGCCTGTCCTGTTTTACTCATGATCATTGATCATGTATCATCCTGGTTTTATTAAATATTTCATTTTCTTAGCATGAAAAGATAAAAGGGCAGTTTTCTGTAACAAATCTGACAATACTGGGCTTATGCATGTGTGAGTATAATGGAAATGGAATTCAGGTGGGTGAGAGATTCTGTCTGTCCTCACAGTAAAGAGGTGATTTCTGCATATGGAATGTTTAATCATGCCTTGTGCAATGGGCATGTGCACTGGTCTCTGGAGCAAGTGATTCTGCTTGTGGTTTATGTATCCTGAGAGAACAAGAAAAGCTCATATGTGGATACTCAGTCTCAGAGAGGAATGTATCTGTAGGAGGGAATGCAGTGAGCTTGTGTGCTGGTCTCTGTACAGAGATTTAAATTAAAACCAGCGGTCTTTCGTCCCCCTGCTACTTCCGTCGTAGACCATCAACCTACAGAGTTTTGTCTTCTTGCCAGAGTGAATGTTAAAGTAGTGTTTGTACAGAAATGCTTTTCTAAAGATGTGCTTTGAAGAGACTGAAGATGATGAGAACTGAAGTCACATACTCAAACTGATTTAGGTTTTATTTATTTCCCTCTTCCTTAGGCTACAGGTCTGCATGAGTCATTTTTCATGGAATGAAGTTGCAGTTGCCACCATGGCAACCATGGTGTTGGGGTTAAAGTAGAGAAGTCTTTGGAGGAGAGGAATTAATATAAATTTACAAGATATTGCTTGCATAAATAACAGAAAACAATAGTATTTATACCCTCTTATAGCACAGTTATCTAGAATAATACATACAGCAATGCTATATACAGTCACGGCTGCAGTTCCACTATACGTAGCTGACTTGTTCTTCTGTTTTGTCAACTTCGTTCTCGGTGAGCAGCAAGGTGTCCAGCAGAATGGCCGATGATGCCTGGATGGGTGAGCTCCTCAGCCTCATTGGGCTCTGGTACATAATGGGGTTAATCCCATTTCTCATCCCATTCATGACAAAGAGCTTGGAATTTTCTGCCACAGAGCTTCTGAAAGAGATCCTGCTGGAGCACTTCCGCAGGGCCTTGATAGGCTTTGTGGTCTGATAGTTGCAAGTAATATACCTGCTGAAAGCCTCCCTAAATGTTTTGTTGAAGAGTGTGTATACAAGAGGGTTGACTCCTGAGGATACATACCCTATCCAAACAAATATCTCCAAAAGCTTTTGGAACACCTCCTTGTTGCAGGAGTTGCACAGAACTGAACTTATGTTTGTTATGAAAAATGGGCACCACATCAACAGGAAAAGAAAAAATACAATCCCCAAAACTTTTGATGCCCTTTGCTCATTGGTTATGGTTTGCATGGACTTCCTCCCAATTGTAGATGTCCTGCAGAGAGGCATGTCACTGGACAAAGGCTGGTCCTTCCTGGAGCCATTTAGCATGGCCACCTTCTCTGGTGAGGAGGCAGGTGTTGTGTCCCGCTGGAACACTGTGGACACTGTTGACCAAGTGAAACGCTGGGGCGGTTTGTTGATCAAATAGGCCTTCTTGCGCAGCACTTGGATTGTCAGAAAATAGGTGACAATCATGATAGCGAGGGGGATGAAGAACGCAGCCACCGAGCCATACAGAATGAAGTCATGAAAACGGTCTGGCATCAGGACACATGTGATGTTTGTGGAGTTGCTGTTTCCATCTTCAATGCCTCTGATAGGGATCGGGATTGCAATGCCTACAGGAGAAAAAACAAGGACTTCAGCATCTGGTAATGGCTTGCGATCTCTTCACTGGGTCTGGAGCCTTGGGGTTTCTAAAGAAAGGTAATTCCTGAGCCCTGGAGCAAGCACAGGGTGACAGACACCATGTGGGTTGTTGAGAGCATCACGTGGGTAATTGGGCAAACAGTACTTACAAGACTTGGCAAGCTGAGCTTTAAGAGTGCCCTTTCTAAGGACATTGGGCCTAACCCTTAGTGATTGAGGAAGCGGTATAAAGTTGCCAAGTTTTCAAGTGTAAAACACATGAATTGCTTTGACTCTAGTTCTTAGAATTAGTGTGGCTTTTTCCTCCAGTGAAATGTGTTTCCCTAATGCCATCTACCCTTTTTTTTTTTCTCCAGGGTAACCTTTGCACTTTTTGAAGGGCAGTTTTGTAAATACATAAATCTTGTCTTTCCCTCTTAAATTAAGAAAGTGACTGGACACAGACAGCTGATTTTTTTCACTCTGCTTGACTCTTTCATATATACAAGTAGTTATATAGTTGCCAGAATTATGCAGTATGTGTTTGAGATGGATTTGTTGTTTAAAGTCTCCTGCATATTTAGGAGTGTTTAAATGAGGATGGCTAGCTCTGTAATTCACCACTCGTTTAAAAAAATGTTAGCAGTCTTGTCTTTTAAATGAATTTTTTATAACCACTAAATTACAGTCAGCACTTCATTTGCCAGCAGTCTGACATTACAACAAAAACAACAGGTTCCTTGCTGTCTGGTGAAGGTTATTTGTGCTGTTTTCTGATACCATTTAATGAGATCCAGGGATTTACTGTATTCCTCTGCTGCTCTGTTTACTGAAGTTGGTTGAAGGCAGTGAGAAAAATGGGTTACCCTTCAGCAACTTGATCCCCTTCTCAATTAGAGGCACACCTTCAGATACAGCAAAAATTTAAAATGAGGATTGAACCAAATTAATCTCTGATTTGGAGAACCTGACTCAGCTGCCGAGTGGTTTTGTGTTAGATAAAAAGAAATTGAAAAGTGCAGCAGTGGTTAATGGCAATAAATCAGGCATTAAAAGGTCAACTCATGTCTTGTCATACTAAGTTTTCCTTTATCATTTTTTCTTAAAGTCAGAAATTTTGGGTTTAGGCACATTTGCCTCAGCCAAGAAGGTGGATGTACCCATTCTCTTATGCATCATTCGCCTTAATAATGAGAATAATTTTGTTTTGTCTTGCACACAGAGCATACAACACTATGGCTGCCCACAGTGTGCATTAAGTTATATGAATGAAATGTTTTCACATTTGGCAGATTTATTGTTTCAAGCATTAAAGACAGGTGAGGAGTTGCATGCAGATCACAGAGATGCTAATATCATAAAGGTTTGTACATTGTTATCCTTTATATAAACTGTTTGGGCTTTGGGGTTTTTTTTGTTTGGGGTTTTTTTGGTTTTTTTTTTGTTAGATAATAACCTTTCAATTTGTATTGGCAGTGCATCTTACCCTTCAGTGTGGATGTTCCCACCCACTCATTTAGACTTCAGTCTTTGGTATAAGTAACTAAAACCTTTTTGTACTCGCTTCATGGGGCAGTTGTAAGGCGCAGATTTTACCAGCATCTAATCAAGGCTTAAAAAAACCTGTGTCTGGGACAGAATATACCACCACAGGAACATGAATCTTTCTTTTCTGGGAGACCTGGTATGGATGTGGATATAGTCTTCTGATTTTAGAACTTTCAGGACCATGAAGAAAAGTGATGATTATCCTGACTCAATCCTTGACCTCTCTGGCGAGCCTTATAAGGAGCAGCAGTTCAGGCAGATTTTTGTGATGTATCTATATATGATCCAAGAGGTGGACTTAGGCCAGCCTGGGTGTTGGGGTCCGCTAATCAATAATATTTGACTAAATTTTCCATTTTGCCCAGCTTTCACCTGTTGTTTTAGACATGAAAAGCTTCTGTGTTCCTTTTCCAGTCTCCATGTCTCACATACCTATTGAAATGAGCCAAACCACGATGATTTTGATGATTGTTGTAGCCCATGAATTGTATTGACTAGCCTGGATTGGCTTTTTTATCGCAATGTAGCGATCTAGTGAGATGGCACAGAGGTGCATGATGGAAGCTGTGGAAAAGAGGACATCAAGGAACAGCCAGATAGGACACAAGGCAGTTGGTAAAGGCCAGGTATTGTCTGAAAGAGAACAGAAAACTCATTAGAATCTGAGCTTTTCAAGAATTTTCAATGTGTGATTTTCCTGTGGCGTCAGTGCCTTTGAGAAGTTCATAGTACTACAGGAACTGAGCTTTGCCTCTGTCTCAGCCGGATTCTGTCTTACATTTTACTTAGCTCTTAACTCCCAGGGTTGCTGCCATCGTATTGATCGTATTGATCATCGTATTGCCTTTCCTTTTCTTTTTGTCCCTTTTAGATCAGAAGTTCTTTGTGGCAAGGACTCTGGATTAAAAAGTTTATGAAAAATGGGCCAGGACTGTTTGGTCCTTGCGAGCCTGCTGCTAAATGATTATTTTCAGCTATTTCTCGTTGATAGTCCTATGATTCAAGGTTTTATGAAATGGAGGAGATAATGGGTCATAACCAGTGTATTAGTCAATCATTGTAAAATCACAGTTGAACCTTAGTGGTGATTTTGAAGAGGTTTTAAAATGAGTTTGCTGTGTCGCTTGAGCGGATACAGTTGAGCACTGAAGTGGCAAAGCAGGGCTGTTCTGTCTCAGTAATGATTCTATAAAAATTGAATGCTTTCATGAGTGTCCTTTTTTTTTTTTTCTTCCCCCAAGAGCAATGGCTTGGATTTTAAGTCTGACATCCTGTTTCTTACAGTAGTTATCTGTCTTTAATGTTAATCTTTATAGCAAACATGGGGTCTGTCAACTGCATTGTGTCCAAAGTAAAGGTTTCGTAGTGTTCAGCTTTCCAAAAGGCTTGTATTTTTGAGACCTGTGTCTCCGTGTCGATGTCTACAATACCATATTAACTTAAAGAAACTCTGATTATTTTTTTCTTAATTGGTTTATATTCACTCGTTTGTATTGCAATCCAATGCTAGCAGTGTTCAGTTTGATGTGCAGTTTAGTGTTGTGTGTCTATAAGGATATTCTGTAGTCCTCAGGAACAATGTGTGAACAAGGAAGATTTTTCTGGGTTTAGTGGTAGAAGTTGATCTACTAAATATATTCTTGTCCCTTATAAAATTCAGCCGTGCTCAGTCAGTAGGCACATTCTAGAGACATCAGTTCTTTGTTGAATGATCATTAAGGGGGGTGGGGAGAAAGACATTTCTAATAAATCAGTTTGGTTTTAATTTCCTTGCTTGGAATAAATAGATCTGTGTGCTGAGAGTGCCAGATGAACTGGACTTTTGTAATGTCCAACCTTACTGATAGGGTAATGTTACAGTAGTTTGAGATTAAGAAGTTTCTTCACAATGTGACTGATAGATGGAAATGATAATGGTGTTGCCTTGGCTTGAATTATAAGCTCTAGAGTATGGAAAATTTTATAAAGACACACACTGCAAGTACTTGTCTGCACTGTTACCTATGCTGGGACACTTCTGTGTTAAACAAAGGGAATGGATAGATGGAGCCCTGAACTCATCCTCAGCCATCCCAAAGTGGAGGACTTCAGCTGAGGATGACATAGGCAGTGAGGCAGAACGTAAAGAGGCAGTCTGTTTTCAATTTATTAATCAGGTAGATTTTAATATCTACCATACCTATTTCCTAAAAATAGATTTCATAGTTGAAATTACACTTCAGAAAAATTGCTCTTGTCAGGCAGGTATGAGAAAGTGGTAATTAGTATATTAGGAAACGCTTACTCATCTTTAATTTTGATGTCGGCACTTTTAGCTGGCAGTAAAGTGTGGTGCATTTCTGAAATGGATTTCCTTTAAAAAGGAAAGCCAAAATGTATTCTGGGTCATGTAACCAGCTCTAATAATAATAATAAAAAACGAAACAGTTAAATAAGTGATTTGATGGGCTTGAAATGTTTTTGCTCACTCCAGAAAATTAAGACAACTACTTCTGGCTTTGTGATGAAGGATTAGTTCAGATAAAACATGAACAATGGGAAGTGTGGTGTACAACTTGAAGGATGGCAGATAACATAGCTGGACTTCAAGTGAGCAGCTAATACTTCTGTTGCAGAGTACATACATGCCACTCCCTGGATTATAACTGCTTTGTGTTCTGAAGAATTGCAGTGTGATAAATTCTTTCCTTTTTTAGTTAATTTACTGTTTGCAGAAGAAAAACATCAAATGCCTTGCAACAAAAGGCCCTTTTTCTTCATTTAAATATAGTCACATTTAAACACTGCTCCAATGCAAAGCAGTCGTGTATGGTTTTGAATTCTAAGACCTTTTGTGAGTTGACAAGTGCAACTGAACAGAGCAACCTTTATCTTTTCTTTATTTTTGTCTAGTTTAGATCCAGGTGCTGAAGGCAATAAGTTATCATGTTCATGATTATGGCATTATGTCCTGCTCTATTTGTATGTATGAGATGATGTGTTTTTTCCAAAAAAATCAAAGTAGACTTTAAATGCAGTAGCTGATAAGAACTGATAAGTTCTGATAAGGACTGAAGATGATGGTTATTATTTAAATGAAACAAATACAATGAAACTGATACTTCAAAGTCCAGAAGAGTCACATAATTGTCTAGGATTCATTCTGTGGTGTAGTTTGCTATAGCTTACTTTGATTTGTTGGTTACACCTGTGTTAGAAATTCTGTGTCTGGTGTTTGAGGGACTGCTTTGGGCTGAGTTATTGTGCTTTCTTGGTGTTGGTGTCAGTGTCTATCATAGTTGGCTTGGGAATGGGGAAAAGATGGATTATTAGTTTTCCTTTAGGACTCAGAAAGCATCTCTGACCCTTGAATGTGATGGTGACCTGCTTGGTTGTTGTCCTGCTTTATAATTTGGAAAGTAAAATGAGTATGTCCTGCCAAGAGGTGATGCAAAGCCATTAGCAAGTGCTGCTCAGATTGAACTGTTAGGAGTTCTGATTCTCCTATTATAGATCCACATTGTCAGAGCAGACCAGAGCTGGGCTGACTGAAATTCTCTGTCCCTGAGATTCTCTTGGGAATTGAAATGCTGATGTGAACAAGCTTGGGGATTGAATTTTTTAAAATTTACTTTTAAATGTCTTGGTTACCCAACAAATATGCCTGCTTGAAAACTTGTCTGGTTTCTTCACCTGTCAGGTAGTATAATTTAAAAAGGACTTCCTTCTTCCTACAAATCTTGCCTCATACCCTCCAAGCACTTCAACAGTGCTGCTGTTGCAGATTTTCCTTATTTTGAGTTGAAACAAGATAGAATACATGCTCTAAGGTTTGTCTTGCACCTTAAGAGAAGTAAGACGAGCTTTTACTGCAACTGTCTACCCTTGATGAATCTTTATTTAAGAAAAGCTTTTTTATAGGAAATACCTTAGGAATGTGTAATCCTTAAAACAAAGTACAGTGTAGAAGAGCTGTTCTTGCTATAAGCCAAAAGGTTTTTGGAAAGCTTGAGAGAAAGCACTACTTGTGTACATATATAAGCCTGATTAAGAGAGCTCTTTAAATAGACTTAGAAACCATTTGTTCTTCTGCTGTAAGGGCTGCAGAAATGTGTTACCTGTAAAGAAAGGGCTGTGTTGCTGTTAGATAATAATGTTTCTGCTGAGATGGAAATGGGTACTTCAGTCACCAGCTCATTTAATCCTAAACTTCAACCTTCACATCAGGGGTTTGTGTCTGTAGCTGAGTATGGTGTTCACACTCATGTCACTACTGGGCTTTGTGGGCTGCCAAGGCTTTGTATCTCCAAGCTGTTCTCTTGGTTTTTTAATTTAACCAAAGTAATGGTTTGGGGGTTTTTTAATTATAGTTGCTTTGTGAGAAATAAACCTTTGTTTTCTTACTTATTGTCACTTAACTTTAGATTTGAGATTTTGGAATGTAGCCCTCAATTAAGTAGTTTCCTCTGGTAGTTTGCTTGAACAAGAAGGGAAGATTTGTTGTTGTGGTTCAGCATTAGTAATGGGGGAAGATGAAGACAGTGGTTGCTTGTGATAGATTAAAATAATGGTTTGCAGCCTAGAACGAGCAGCATTACCTTATGATTTGAGTGTATGACTACCAGAAGTAGAGAATGTATTTTAAAATACAGTACATGTGCTATCTCCAAGTAATCTATTGCCCATCAAGCCATGGGCATCAGACTTCTTCCTGGTGCAGGCTTTGCAAATGGGAGGATCTCTGCAGTTTATTTCCTAATTTCTCTATCCAGTGCATAGCAACACTTTTGCTTTCCTTCTGTAGTTCTGAGTATTAAATATTTGGGTAACTGTTTTGAAAGCTGGATTTCAGAGAAAGAAATTATCTCCTAGTGGTTTCTCCTTTTTTTTTTTTTTTTTTTTTGGTAAAGAAATTAGAAGAATTTAACAAGGAATAAAAGCTATGAAATGTCTATGTGTTCTGGCACTTGCGCTCCTAAATTAAAATTGCTGTGTGTTCTTGTAACAGAGTACATTTTGGTTGCTCTGCTGAGAATAAATAATATGCTGAGCATGGCATTGCACCTGGGAGTGTTACAGATTCATTTATTTACTTATTTTTAAAAGGATCAGCTCTTTGTTACAGAGGAAATCTATTTCTGAAGATTTTTCGGTAAAGATACCGGGATCTGTAGCAGGTTTTGAATACCCTGTGACACGTTAATTTGTGCAGTCAGGATCTTAGTGTGACTGCACTTTATTTCATACCTTTTCCCTCAAATATTCTCCACATAATTAGATATCAATTCCAAGTCGGAAGCATAATATTTATACTCGATATCTAGAAGCTGCACCCGGCTCTCATTATTATGAAAACATCCCTGTGTGGAAGGGCCAGGAGGCTGGATTTAGTTTGCTGTCTGGCTATCAATGACTATTCTTTGTTCAAGTAGTTATCTGGCTAATGTAGCTTCAAGATTTAGACTTGTCATGTATTTAAATGTCTGTTCTAGCTTCATTCCAGTAACTCCTCATGTTTTGCTCACACTTTGAACTTCTATAAACATCTCAGCATCTTCTCCCAGTCGGTGAAGAGGCAAAGCAGTTTTCTGGCTGGCTGCCAAAGAGAGACTTGTATGTGAGAAATTTGAGTTTTAACCACTGTTATGTGGAAGGTGGGTTGCAGTCTTCACTAATTATAACTGATTTTACTACCTTCTGGTATATTTCCTGCATCATGAAAGATGTTTTTGTTTGACTTCTGAATTAAGATTCCTAGCATGCTTTAAACTGTTGTAACCAGGGCATAGCACTGGATTGAGAGATTAAGGAGCAATAGTCTCTTTATAAAGTTATAAAGAAAAGATTTGTTAGTCTAGCAGAAGAAAGTAATTATAAAAAAAAAATCCAAATCATAAAAACTCCACCACCAAAAAAAGAACTCCACAAAATCTAGACTTTGCCTTCCCTTTATGTTGATTGCAGGTCAATACTAGTACTTGTTATGGTTAGTAGTTTTATTATTAATAAGCTCTTTGACAGGAATTAAGCAGTTACAGTATCTGAGTGCACGTATGTAAATGCATATCTGCTCCTTGCCTCCTCACACATACTTGACATACCAAGGTTTTCTATAAATGACTGGGGTTTTTTGAGTTAAAAGTCACTGTCTTGGTTATGTACATTCAATTTTCTTTTTAGAAACTGTTGCTTGAAAAAACTATTTTATTATCTCAACACTGAATTCTGAACTCCAATTTACATTTCTGTTTAGGGAGAAGCAAGTCTGTATTATACAGAAATTCATTCTCAAGGCATTTAGTGAATAAACACATTTGTTAATAAAGTGATACCAGTTTTCTGCAGCAAACAAAAGCTCCTGATGGCCTTTCTGAAATAAAGTTTATGATTGTGTTTGCTTGTTGCTCTGGCAACTCTGAGAGTCTAGCCTAGGAAAAAGGAATTCCTGCAGCCTTTCATTATCTAGGGCCCAGTGGTATCCATACCTTAAAGATAATTATGTAAATTTATAAATTTATTGAAAAACCTGTACTACTGATTTTTTTTCCATTTATGATATGAAAATAAACCATTTAAAATGTATTCCTAAAGAAATATTAGGAGTAAAAGAGAGAGACTTTGCCATGGAGCTGCCTCTGATTAGTTGTCAGAAGCAATATCTGAAGTAAAGCTGGACTGGGCATGAGAGACTTTGGAAAAATCATACTTGTTCTGTAAGGACTAGTGAGAAAGAAAATGTCACACCCAATGTATGTTCAGGTAAAAAAACCACCCTATTTTATTTCATATGAAACAGACTAAATGACAAATCTGATTTTAAAACATTAGGTACATTCCTTGGCTTGACAGATGAGTTAATTCTTTGTGATACTTTTACAAACCGGCAGCTTTCCCAAGGGTGGGAGTGAGTGGATTTCTCTGAAGCTGGTACTGGTAAAGTTTGTTGTCACTAAAGGTGCCAGGGACCATCTCTGCTCATGGAGCTTGGAGTCAATACCCAGGTAAAATCAGGTGCCTGACTCTTAGAACCTGTTCAGTGTCCTAAATAGATACTTAGTCTTAATTTCAAGTTTTTTAAGAGAAGACTGCCTGCAATTAATACAATATCCAATACAACAAATACCAGCATTGTGCTGATGTTGTTCAAAATTATATTACTCCGTACAAATTGTAATTTTCTGTGTCCAGCTCCTAGTCAAATCAGTTCTAAGTCTCGGGTGATTTTTGAATGGTTTGTTTCAACCATTCTATTCCAAGGAAGGAATATGCACAGTGGTGGTACTTCCCATGAAAGCATTTATCTCTATTAAGGTGAGAGGGAGAAAAGATTTAAGAACCGTCACGCAAGTGATTTTAAAAACTGTAGTGGTGGAAAGCAAACAGTTTTTCTGTTTAAATTAGACCTCCCCAAATTGCACCCCTGATATGCAAGCCTGATGAAATAAACATGCTGTACTTACCAAATAATATTATGAGGAGGGCAATGGGCATCACAAACAGACCCACGAGCAAATCTGCCACCGCCAAGGACGTCAGAAAGTAGTTGGTAGCATATTGCAACTTTTTCTCCAGGGACACAGCCAGTATGACAAGTATGTTCCCCCCAATGGTGGGGATTATCACCAGGAGGATCAGCAACGCTGCCCAGCGCACTTTGTTTCCTTGTTCGTCACTTGAGTCGTCCTGCTTGGGTGCTCCTGTTACTGAGAGAGCTGACAAAGATCCATTGCCAGCTCCAAACCCGTTTAAGAAATGGGAAGGATGGGACATTTTTGTGTCCAGCAGAACGTGTTCAGGAGCTGTGTTTTGTGCAGGAATTGTGTACGGTGCAAGAGTTCACCGTTCCACTCTGGTCCAGGATGGTCCTGAAGAAAGGCCAGCATGGTCAGTATAGTGAATTGGTCATCTGCTATTTTGAGATACTGTGACCATGTCTGAGCTGGAATCCAATTTTTTTATCCTGTGCCTTGCTGAGTGCAAAATAGGCTTAAAAATGAATGTCCTGTCTTGTGTCCATCTCTGGTTCGTAGGGTTCAGTGGACTGGTCTCCCCTTTATAGCAAGGTTCAGGTTTCAGAAGATTATAGGGAAAAATTCAGTAGCTGTGAAAAGTAAGCAGTGCATTAACTTCCTTTTCCTTTTCTTTCTTTCTACAGCAGTAAAAAAGTGATAGACGAATCTCAACTCCAAACAGTTCCGTTTAGATGCAGTCTGTGTAGATTTGCTCTTTGTGAGGACAAACTGATGCAAAGGCAGATGCTCGAGTTGTGTGTTTGCAACTCCTCCTCTCCCGAGTGTCTTGTCTGCAGCAGCGTGTGCGTAGGCAGGCAGCGGTTCCCATATTTCCCCTTATTAAGAATCCTATTTCTCCACAGAGGGTAACCCAAAAATATCTTCAGAAATTATATATGAGTTTTCCGTTTTAATCTCTACAGTTCCTAATTTATCAGGTGAGGGTCAGGAAGCTGCAGACAATAAAACACTGGTGACAGTCTCAAGGGGACTGTAAAGATTTATCGAACTGAGACATCTAAATTTACCCATTACTTGAAGGGGTGGGGGTGAGTAAAATGCTTGTTTTTGTAATCTGAGTGGGGCTTTATTAAGCACAGCCTGTTCTCTTCCTTTCTCTTTCTTTCTTTCTCTGTCTCTTCTGTGTCTCTCTCAACTCTGCAAAAGACTTAAGATTTGCATTTCCCCCTTCAAGCAGAGACTCAAACAGCTGTTCCGGCATTAAACTGAGCAAATTCTCAGTTACTGAGAAGATTTGAGTGTTGCAATATTCAGGTGAAGAAAGCCTTACCTCTTTCTCTGCATTTTAGTAGAGTTCACTTTGCATCCAGGAAGATCCTTTGTAGTTTTTGTCACATGGTGAATTTCGAGATTTTTCTTTATTTTCTAGAAAAAAAGTTGATCATTTGCTTTTTGCTGTTATAATATTTCTGAATGTTTCTTCATGTGCTTTTGTTTAGCACTTATATTTCTTCTATCACCAAGATTAAGAATTTGTATTTTGGGAAAATAATATTTCTCACCAAGATATTTTCTCCAACTCTGAAATCAAGAGGAATCTTTCTTACCACATTTTAAAAAAGATAGAAATAAGGTTGTGTTCTTTTTTGCCATCCTTTCTCTTCCATTCTTTGTTGATTTTACTTAAGTGATGAGCAGAATCTGTGTGCAGTTTTCTCTTTGTTCATAAGCAAAGCTCGCAGTTTTGTTGATTGACTCATTGCAGCGTATCCAGCTTGAAAAGCAGGGAAGTGAATGAGTGGGGGGTTTGACTGGCAAAAAGCCAGAGTGGGTTAATTGATTCAGTGCTCCAGTGCTATAATGTGTGCTCCGTGTGGCTGTGTTGTATCTCTGTGCACCGTAGTGTGTGTCTGTGTCTCTCGGTGTGTGTGCTGCTCGCTCTGTGGGCTCTCTTGCTCGGTTGCTTTTTGGACAGAAGCACAGTTAACCCTAAAAAGTTCTGCTGCCCTGTAAGCACTCCAAGTTTTTTCTTGCCTGATTTTATAAAAGTATTGTCTAGCACGCTGTTTTAAGCATGTGCACTGTTACTTTAAAACTTCCTTCATGCAGCTGCCTTTTATTATCTGGAGTGTTCTCTTTGTTACCTTTGAACTTTTAGGCAGATCTGTGTATTGTCTCTATCGTCATCTTATAGTTCTGCATTAAAATGGAAATAGAGTTCACTTCCAAGGACATTAGCTGCAAAATTGGATAATAATTTCTTGAGTTTAAGGCCAGAAGAGACCATGAGATCATAGTCTGCCCCCCTGTATATGACACCAGCCATTACATTCCATGAATTGCTGGTGTTCACCAGCCTTGAGCTGGAAATCAGGTCCTCAGTGAATCAAAAAATTCATATCTTTAGGATGCAGCTGCTGGCAGGCTGAAGAAAGAAAGCTGTGGCCAGAAATTAATAGAAATACTTCACTTGAAGCATGTTCAGATAATACAAGAGAATTTTCAGTAGTTTTCCCTTCCTTATTTTTCCTGTTTAAAGGAAACTTTCAGTAAGATTACATGCTGTATTAATTTACATTTGACTGTTGATATCTTTATTCTTCAGAAAAGTACATATTAGAAAAATAAAGATTAATCCAGCTATGTTAGTTCTGTTTTCTTATCTGACCACATCGCTGTTGTCACCCCTGACGGTGCTGAGGGAGTAGAGCACGTGGAAACATGTAAAAACTGAAAATTGAGACAGGAAAATACTTTATGTGGCTAATGAGCATTTGAATTCAGTTTTTCTTAAGCTCCACTACGTCTAATCAACTTCTGGTTTATATTTTATAAATCTTAAAGGCTCTCCTGGTGTTAATCTAACTGTACTTGAAGTCTTCACCAAAATTTCCATTGGCTTAAACACAGACAATGTTGTACATCTGATTGTACAGATGAAGCTTGTTTTTGGTCATTGTTGTCACTTGAACTGGTTTTTTACATTGTTGAAAGGTAGCTGGAATTATTCCCACTTTGTGAAGCTGGAGCTATTGTCACTGTATCTGCATCATAAAAGGAAAAAAATGTTCCAGAGTAAAACCACCAAAGTGTATAGTAAAAGATTGATTAATCATTTCTCTTCAGTAGGTGTATGCCACATGCAGATCTTCACGTCACATATCTGAATTTAAAGAACACAAAAATTCTGTAGAAAAAAAAAAAATGCATCTGTCACAACCATCTGCTAAACATCAGCATCAGTTACTGCTGCAGGCCTGTGTCAGAGCTGAAACATTATATTGTAAGAGTTTTATGGCTTTTTACTTTTAACATTTTCTCTTTCACAATGCAGCAGACTCTATCCCTCCATCACTTCAGAGTGGAGGAATTACCAGAGTTATAGAAGTGTAATTTTGTCAACTTGAGTTCTGTATTACTTCTTAACAAATTTTCTTCACAGATCTTACCATCCAAGGAGCAGCACTGTTGGCTACTGCAGGAAAGGGTTGTTTAGGTCTAAGTGAAAATCAAGTGTTTCTGCTTCTCTGGAATGCCTCAGGGGATGTTATAATGTCACCTATATGGCAAAATCATCTTTTAGCCACTAGAATGACTAAATTAGATTGAGAAGAGGGAGGCATCTTGATGAAGCACCAGCTGCACTGTTGCTTGCAAATTGTTCTGATGAAAGCTGTTGAATGCATTCATATCTAATCAAAAAGGAAATTATTTCTTTAAATACAGATAAAACAGTAATCTTAGGAACTTGCAGAGGAAGATGATATCAGTTTAGTGGCATGTAGGCTTGCATATCATATATACCTGCCTGGTGCATTGTTTTAGAACAGAGAGCTAGAAAACTTATCTGCCTTTTGTGATGATTTTTGGACTTTCCCAGGTTTGAATAATTTCTGAGAAACACATCCTCCTCTATGTGTATTACAGATCTGCAGCAGGTCTTTCACTGTATTGTATCTCTGCATGTTTCTGACTAAGCTTTTGTGCAGTCTGCTGCCCTACCCCCATATCCAGCTCCTCTCCTGTCTTAATGATGATAAATCCTAGACCCACTCCTGGTCCACTGTTTGAACATTTGAATCATGCATAGATTTTTATTTCCCACTCCTTGCTGCTCCTTCTGTTTGCAGATTGCTGGTGCTATTTTATCTGAGTGGAGCCATGTCTCGATTAGATGAGAGCTGTCCCTGGTGAGTGCTGTTCAGGCAGCGCATATCCCTCAAGTTCACCTGCTGTGCCTGTGGGCAGCGCTCAGCGTCAACCTCCTGGCAGTGGGAGGCTCCTAAAAGTTCTTGCTTAGACAACTAGCAGGCATTTCAGAGAAGATCATTGTGGGGAAAGAGGCTGTGCTGCACATGAGATAGTTGTAGGAAATTCCTGGCTTGAGAATAACTGGGGTCATTTTTGTCCAGAGAGGGAGACAGCGTGTTTAGTCTACACTGAAATATATTGGTTTGTTGCATTTTAATCTGCAGGTTTTCAATCTTCTATATATTCCCCCCTTTGCTACCTCCCCACTTCAGAAATGGCTGCAAATTGTGCAGGTAGATATCTGCATTCTCCTTTATTAACTCATTCATGGGTGAAATTAACCTTTGTTAAACTTTTTTTTTTCCTAAATCATAACTAAACTAATAAAGCAACTTGTGGAAATAGTTCTGTATAAAATTATTAATTCATGACCAATAGTTTAGAAAGTTTTAAATATTCAGAATATTTTGAAATATAACTGGGGGCACTTAATGAGGGATTTAGAAGATGTATTTGACATTGTTCGTCAATTCTCTGACATTTCATTTTTCAATGAGCTGTATAGTCCGTAAATATTTAGACTAAAAATAAATGTATGTTAGTGATGTTTCCATTTTTAGTCTCAATAACAAGACCAATGTGATGGCATTTTTTCAGTATTCTGTTTATTTACTTATTGATGCTACCTTGTATATATGCAGGGTTTCGTGTTTAAATATTACTGAAATATAAAGAAAAATTGCAGTAGGGCTTTAACCTTCAAGATGTTCAACTTGATGTGCAGATCTAATCTGCACAAAGGTATTTGGATGTGATTGCAGCTCGGCTGTGATCTAAGAAACTTCAAGTGGGATATGGGAGTCTGAGTTTTTAGTTTGTCCTGTTGCATGCCTCTTGGGAAAAAAAGATTGAAGTGGACTATTAGGCAGAGTTGACACACCCAACAGTGTTCCTCAACTTTCAGCAGCCCAATAAGGCTCTTGTAGACAAAGCCTGTGAAGAACTGCGATATCTGCAGATGTTGCAGTTGTAATGACTTTTTTTTTTTTTTTTTTATAAAAACTACCAGTGTTATAGACTCCTGATAGTGCTACAGTAAGAAATGTATCTTGGTGAAAAGGCAATACAATGTCGTGGTTCTCTGCAAAATGTGAAGAACCTTCCATGGTCAACACCATAGATTGAAAGGGAAACTGCCTTCTGTGTCCTGCTGACCTGGGTGGATTTGTTCATATTAGTCTGTCTTAGTAAGAATCAACATCCTGATTTTCATTTTTTTAAGTTTTGCACTAGAAGCTTAAGAAAAATTTTCTTTCCTCTCTCTTTGGAAGTAATGAAGATCTCAAAACTCTCTTTGGTTTCTCAGAAATTCTAGGGCACTTACAAGCTTTCATAGAGAGAATATGACATTTGTATGTATATAAAGGTCACTTATATTTAATTATATCCAAGAAATTAACATTGTCAGGGAAGACTTCAAAGTTTAAGCTAAGGTTAAGGTAACTGGGCAGGAGTTAGACATCTCCTCTGTGTTCTCTCTGGTTCTACTTTCTAGGAAGAATTGAAATCCTTAGCAGCGTAGGGTGTTTGTTTCTTGTGGAGCTTTTGAAGCAACCAGTTGGTGAGTAAAACTAATAAAATGCCAGCGATTATGTTTTGCTGAGAATCTCTTATTGCTGTCTTGGTGCTTTTTCTTGTTTTTTTTTTTTGATTATGTCCTGAAACAAACCAAACTGGATCTTGGAGGAAGTCCTTTCATTTGCAGCCCATTTATCACAACAGTAAAACTTATCCTGGTGTATGGTGGAAACAGAGCTGTAGCTGACTACTCTGTTAAAGTTCCATAGAAGAAACTTTTAGACATTTTTGTAGCTCCTTGATTCCGTTAGTTTACTGGTAACAGAATGGAGCTGAAGCTAGTTGTGAGGTAGGGGTTTTTTTTGTAGATAGGTCTGGGTTCACTGACGTCTGTGGTTTCCTGGCTTAGGTAGAAGCAGCTGAGCAATTTTCAGATGAGAATGAAGGAAATAATCAGGCCATTCTTTTGTCATCATTTTGCTGTTGTAGTAAAATGTAATTGCAAAAGCAAACTGCTTGAGCAAAACCAGTGTTAGGAAAAAAGGAAGGAACCAGTACATTAAAGATAATTTGGTTTTTAAAAATAGACGTGGCCTATCTTTCTAAGATGCAGAGCCTAGTTTAGAGACATGCCTTAGGCTTTAATGTAGGAATTTTTAGATGAAATTACTGGACTATGTTGTGGGAAGTCCTAACTAGAGGACTATGGTACGTTTCTTCTGTCCACAAAATATATTAAATATACTCCAGGCTTAGAATTTTTACTGTTACTTTTAAGAGGGAAGGAAAAGTTTGAGTCTGGAGATAAAACTTCTGCTCACAAAATCTCCACATGTTATCCTGGTATTTCATGTGATGTTACTTTCTGTGTTTAACTTGCAGTAATGACAGATGTCTGTATTAGGAGTAGGAATAGTCGGTTACTGAGTGTTAGTTGTGACAAACCATTTATGTTTTATAGAACTGTGTTTAAGTTTTCTCACGCTCTTTGTTATCTCTCTCCCTCTTCCACCAGAGGTTTCTACTCTGTAACCACATTGATTCAGCCATCAGCAGAGTGGTGGAGGTTTCCAGCAGAGAGGCAGAGGGGTGGACTTGGTTTGGGAACCCACGTGGGGTTTGGTTCCAGTGAAGTGGAAACTTTCTCCATCAGCAGGAGGACCTGTCCCTCTGGATTGTGCTGAATGTCGAGTCAGCAGCTCAAGGGCTGTACTCTCAGTGAAGGGTGAACGATGGGGCAGGGGAAGGATAATATGGTCATGTTTTACATGAATTCCCCAACCGGATTACCAGCTAGAAGTAATGCCACAGGAGCAGAATTGCAGCCTGCAACTGCGTACAAGGGCATTTAACTTTCCTTTTGATCACTTGACAGAATTGTTTTGGATTTTATGGAATTTTATGAAGCGTGGGTTTGGGTTTATATGGGCTGACCTTTGGCAACACTGTGTAGGACTTAGTAAAGCATCTCAGCAGTAAAGGAGCAAATGTTACTGCTTAGACATTGATGCCAACAGTGCTTTTGTGCACTGAAGTCCTGTTCCTCTGATAGGCACTTTTTCAAGACTCTTTCACTTCCTTGATCCACTTGTGAACCTGCCTTCTAGATCTCTGTTATTTGGGAAGACACTTTTTGAAGGCTGGGGGTTTGAAAAAGCTGTGTTACTGGAGAAGATGGTGGGACCCATTACGTAGCTATAACTCCTACAGTGGATTTACATGGGACCTCCTATCAAAATATTTGACCTTTTTATGGACAGATTTGAGATAAAAGCATTTAAAATAATGGCCACAAATAACTTAAATCTGGCTAAGAATTCTAAAGTCAATTAGTGTACATTAATCTTGATTTTATAATAAAAGCTGTGTTGGAACTTCTGAGCCTGCAGACACAAATATGTGTCCAAGTTGAGGATTCTATAAAATCCAGTTTTCTGAACAGGAATTTAATGATTAATGCCTCAGAGTACATAATCACATCTTTGCCAGAAAATGTTTTTCTCTTCTTTGACTCACAATCTGCCTGTTTAACATTTACTGTAGTAAAGCAAACACAAAGGTGTTAAGAGTCTTTGTGCAAGAGCCAAAGTTTTTTGCAGCTGAATGCTCGGGCTCATTTATTATAGGATTTGTGTCTTCTGGTCTCCTCATCAGCTCGTTTTTAAAAAAACATTGTCAGCATCCAAGCTATTATTTGAACAAGAGACTGACAGGTAGTTTTAAATGTGTATTTTAGTTTATGGTCTTCACTTATACTGTTTGATTGTGGGACAGAATTGTTCTGTAGCCCAGCTCATCCCCCTTTCTTAACATTTGTCATCATGGCTGCATCTTAGAGGCAGCAGAGTTTCCTGCAACTTTGTCTTTGCTTCTTCTTGTTTTATATGGATTTTTTTTCCTGCTGTTTGGAGTGAGGCAGGCGTGTTGAAGATGATGGCAGTAGGTGGGATTCTTTCCCCATGTGAATGTTTTGGGAAAACTGATGAAGAAACAGACTGTTGGAAGCAGGGGTGAGGTAGATCTGGGCACTTGCTGCCATTACTGTCGAGGGGTTGAGTAGCCTCTGAAGCCTGGGTGCCTTTGGGTCAGTTCAGCCGTTCTGGAAGAGGGCTGGAGCCTGTGTGGTTGATGGTGCTGCCTGTCTGTGACCAGCTGGAGTAGGAGAGAGGAATGTAAGAGTTTAGGACTAGTTGTCAGAACAGACACTGGGAAAGTGTTGAAATGGGAATAACTAGAGTAGAAATTAATTGATTGTGTGTGTAGAGTATAACTGAAGTATGAATGTGTTATTATATGGGCATGTCTTCTGTCTGCAGTCACAATAAAAGAAGAAATGAACTAGATTATTGCTGGAAGTATTTTTTATTTCTGTTTTCTATGATTCAGCTATTCATTTAAATAAAACCCATGCTGGAGTGTACTCTATAACGGTTTTTCTCTCTCTTGAGTTGTTGAGTGCTTTGATAGACACTTAATGGTCCTACATGATGCTACAATTCCTATGTAAAACAGGTGCTGCTGCCACCCTCCAACTTCCATCTTTTAGTCAAGCAAATGTAAGAGGGGAAGCTAAAACTGAGGTACTCTTGGCTTCTTCCTGTGTACATTTCAGTCTGAAATCAGTTTATAGTTGAAATAAATGGCTTGCAAGACTGCTTCTAGGATTGTGAATGTGACAATTAAAATGCCAGTCTGGGCTGTGAGGCACAGTGGAGTGAATAGCCAGATGATGTTTACTTTGAAAACAGATATCATTAAATCATTTACAATGTATAGTTTCCCATTTTTCTTTTTCATGAGCATGCACTTGCCAACCACATTCCCACATTGCTCTTGTGTTCATGGTGTCATGGGACTGGAAATGCTGAAATTGTCAGTGTATGATATTATCAGGTGGTTTGTGTGGCATCAAAATTAATGGAGTGATTAAAATGACTATGAAGACAGGAAGGAAATTAATATATCCACAGCTGTGGGTTCTGCCCTACTTCTGAAATACTCAATGTTTACAAAACTGTTTGCATTAGCAACATGTGCTTCTTGCTGTAGGAAATTAAGGTTCCCTCTCATCTCTCCCAGCATGGGGCTGGAAGTTCTGTTGCTGTAATGACCAACAGGACACTGTTCCCAGCTGGTGAGCCCTGGAGCACATACACCCATTTCAGATCTCTTAAAAGGCAGCAACATCACAGCATGAAGGAGGCAACAGTGGACATTGCTCATAAACTGATTGCAAGTGTGTGTTGTGTCAGCATCTCCTCACGTGCTTTGATTTAAAGCAGTGGGGGGAGTGAGGAGGAGTCATCAGAAGCCGTGATTGCAAAAGGGAGTTTGGGACCTACTAACCTTGAGGGTTGATTGAATACTGGAGTTGGGTTTTGTGTCTTCTGATGGAAGATTTAGCGCTGTCTCTCGTGGAGAGTAAACTTCTGCTAGTGGAAAGTCTGTCACAACACCATGATTTCTAGAGATAATGACCTCTATCTAAATAGATATATCATTCTACTGGGTGATCTCTAAGAGGCATAAAATAAAAAGGAAGACCTCAGTAGTGGGAACTGTGTGTGATATCTGCAGTGATAGGGAGGTTTATTAATCTGTGCACGTGCCTGTTCTTCTCTTAGCCCATTTGTTCCACCCCTCTGGTTACATTTTGAAAAATGCAAAAGCATGTGGTATGGAAGGACAATATGAAATTTTCCAGTATGAACAGAGTGAAGTCTCCATATTTTGAAGCACCATACCGTATTTTGAAGAACAATAATAATAAACACTGTTCTTTTTTTGCCTTTCTTTAGGACTCCTGAGCAGTGTCCGAGTGTGGTTTCTTTGCTGTCAGAGAGCTACAATCCCCATGTGCGTTATGGGGCTGCCATGGCTTTGGGGATCTGCTGTGCAGGCACTGGAAACAAGGTGAGGGCCAGAAGCATCCATGGCTAAGACTGTTCCTGCTCTCTCCTGCCACAGACACATTTGTGTGGTAACATTGCACACACAGATGGATTTCTTACACGTGTACACTGCTAGCCAGCTAGAGTACAGCAGTACTTTAAGTTATTTAACTATTCTGGGTGTAGAGATTCTTTTCCTGCTTGTACAGAATAAATAAAAGTAGAAGCATGTTTTCATACATTATTGCTGCATTCTTGGAATTTTGTCTTCAAAACATTTCTTAGAGTTTTCTTACTGTCAGGTTGCCATTGAACTGTAAATGAGTGTTCAGTACTCCAAAATCAATACTCCTTTGCTCTTAGAGTGCCAGTGACAGGAAAATAGCAGGTGTTTTGCATAACTTCTAGCTCCTTTCTTCTTTCCTATGATACACCATTCATAGAAGAGCCATGTAGAAAAGACAAGTGCCATGAGATTCAGTTAAATGTACTGTTGTTTCACGTGTGTAATTAAAAAGCAGTAATTTTGTTCTCACTTTATAAGTGTCAGTGGAGGTTCATCCTCACAGATGGTAACAGGGACCTTTTACGATAGAAGGATTCCCACTTCTCCTGTGGGAAGAAAGCACTCATTGTAACAAGCAGGAAATAAACTTGGGAATAAGCTCCCTCTGCTTCACCCACATGTATGTAATTTGTAGTGGTACAGAATCACACTTTCAGAGCAGGTGCACAGACTGCCCAAATGGAAGGGATGTTTCATGCTTCAGAGTCTTTGATAAATCTCTTGCTTATGTGTCTCATCCCTTCCTCATGCTGCATTGAACTCTTGCTTTGTGGCTCTTGCGTGAGCGCTCCCCAGTGTGTCACTGGTGCTGCCAAAAGCACGGAATGCTGACGTGCACTGCCTGCCATCTTCAGTATCTAAACCATGCAGGCTTGAAAGCAAACTGAAAGTCCTATTTTTATCCAGGTCGCTTTATTCTCGAGTGGAAGGTGGAATCAAGGAGCTAGTTATTTTTAACCTGCTGCATCTGACAAGATAATTTAAGTGGAAATGCTTTTAGTCGCAAAAATAAGTCTGTTTTATTTCCAGATGCATTGTGTGATGACCTAAACCATCTGATTACATGCAGACACGTCTTCCAGAGCTTACATTAGTAGGTTTTGAAGGCCCAAATATATTCAACTTTGGAGATCAGAAAGTTCAGCTCTTTGTTATAGTGGATGTTCCATCCATGGTACTGAATGCTTGCCAAAGAGTGAATGAGTCACCTTCAGGTGGAGAAGCACAGCCTCTAACATAGCTCAGATGGCAAAAGCAGTCAAAGCAAAGGCTTGATATTATTCTAGAAGTGGTTCTGTATAAAATGAGCTTCTTGTTAAAAGCCTCACCCTGGCAGAAGTAACACAAAGAGGGGTCTTTGCCGGGAGTCTCGTGCACTCAACGGCATTTGCTGGTGTCTTCAGTGTAAGTAAGAGCACTGTATGGACAGGAGAGATTGCCAAGTGATTCTGGCTGACTTCTGTAATCAGAAGATCACATAATAGATTAAATGAGATGGATCTTAGGGTTGATATCTAACTGTTATCTCTCCTGTTGCAAACAGTATCTAACAGCTTGCTTCATATGCCATTGTAAAGTGCTTTTAGAAAGTCCCTGTGTTGCCACAGACCAAATTTGTCTGTGCAGTCCATGGCCTTACAAACTGTCATCTTAGGTCTGTTGTTTAGCTCTTTCCCAATTTCTGTAGGTAGATCTTGTTCCATCCATCCATCACTTTTTTTTTAGTGTTTGGGTTTTTTCCTTCCTGGTTTTTAGATTAAAATCTGGAGAAATACAGATTTCTATTTCACTTACCAAGAACAAGCAGAATATTTAAAAAGTATATCTTATAACATCAATCTGATAACTTTCCATTGAAGTACTGAATCCTGGCATACTAAAAATAATAGTATTAACTTTGTGACTCCTTATTTCTCTGTTTGCTTTAGGAAGCAATTAATTTGCTTGAGCCAATGACAAACGATCCTGTGAACTATGTGCGTCAGGGAGCTCTGATTGCATCTGCCCTTATCATGATCCAGCAGACTGAGATTACCTGCCCAAAGGTAGGGTATCATACCTTACATACCAGCTTATCAGGTGGGAAAATGGTCTCGGGTGCCAAAACTTTAGTACTTGGCACTGTACGTAAGTATTGGCAAGAGAGTGCGCATGCCTTGTAAAGAGCCAGAGCTGGATGTGCCCAGGAAGCTCCTGCATGGATCAGAGCACCTGCTCTGAATGAGGGAGCCATGCCTACTGATGGAAACATGCCTGAAGGGTGACAGCATTTTAACTCTGGGCACTGCAAAAATAAATGCTTTTTCTTAAAAGGTCTCAAAGCATCCTGCAATGATATGAAAGTGACTGTGTTCTGTTAGTGTGCACTGAGACCTGTATGCTCATGGTTTATTTGATCACTGTTATTTAGTAAAGACATTGGTTCTCGTGATAGTAAACTTAGTTTTAGATGTAGTCACCCTGCAGGAAAGTCGTTTTATAACTATGTTTGCTTTGTAGTTAGTCTTAGACTTTTCAGGTGAAACAATTTCTGCAATCGGAACTGGCTTAGTGGCCTAATAGCAAATAATGGAGTTTTCTGCTCAGAAAGCAAAAAGGATTGTGTATGCTGTGCTAAGCTTTTAAAAGTAGGTTGCCCTGTGAATGAGTGACAGGTGATGATATGCAAACATTTGTACAGACTAAAAGTCCACATTAAGAGAAGCTCTAAAATTACACGTTTCACCTGCTCTGGTGAGTGCTGAGGCAGAGCACTAGCTGGTACTTCACTACTCATCTGTTGTATATGGGTTGCTTTCATTGATGTCATTTTAGAAATTGAACTGTGATAAAAACAGCCACTTCTTTTACTACATTTGGATGAGGAGAAAGAAAAAAAAAAACCTCTTTGTCCAGTGGAAAATTTTACTTGGGAAAGTCCTTGAAGAAACTCTACAAATACAGGTGTTTGGGTATTTCTAAGTCACGGAACATGAAGATTTGCTGGCAGACAGTTTGTTTCTCTAAATTGTTCCAAAAAAAAAAAAAGAGAGAAAAAAGTTTTCACTGAGCAGAATCTGGGAATGTTGTTTATATTATCAGATTTGTAGTTCAACCGAATAAGCCAAGAAGAGTAGTTGCATTGAATAAGCCAGTGGAAAACACTAGACTTCTGTTGGATCCCCTCATCTTCCAACATACACAGTCTCTGTAATGTGAAGTTGAATTATCTCTCTATAAAAAGAAATTAATTGTTATTTTTATTGTTTCTTCCTCGGTTAGGTGATTGGAATGCCAGACCTTAGTATAGGAGATCAGGTTTAATTATTCTGTGTTCCTCTCATGCTGTAAAATTGTATAGCTGTGCCTCAGTTTTCCACCTAAAAGAATTAAGGATGGTATGTTCATATATGAAAGGGCATTATGAGAATTGATTAATTTTAATTTGCAAAGCACCTTGATCCTCTTGGGATGGGAATTGCAGGCTGCTCTCAATCAGTCAGACTTTTAGAACTGCTGTGGGTTGCTCACTGAGTCTGACTGTTGGAGTTCCAGGCTTTTTGAGATGATAGGTGAAAGAGTCTGTTTGTCCTAAAGAAAAATGTAGATAGAAAAAAGACTAGCAAGAATGCAGATTACTTGAGATGTGTAGTAAGGCAGATCTCTTCCCCTGGTAGCCTTGACTCCTGAGGTACATGTGATACCTGGGCTTGATAAATGGGTGGTTAAAATAGCTGGACAGCAAATACAGGATGAGATGTATAGTGTAGGAGTCAGTGGCTTGTTTAAAAATGGACAGAGAAACTGAAACAGCTTTATGCATGGGCCTTGTTTGAGCCAAAATTTGTGTGTTGTTACCTGGTATAGCTACAGAAGGCAATTCATTTCCCCGTTGTAGAAGCACTACAAGTATTAAAAAACAAACCAAACCAAACGCCAAATTTACAGATCATAAGATAATAAATAATCCCTGAAATATGCTGCCAATTTAGGAACTAAGCACAGAATATACAAATTTTACTTGTTTTAAATACCCCAAGAGTTAGTTATAACCATCGTAGTTTCTTGCTCAAAAATAAAAGGAATATTTTGAAGATTATGCTGCCAATTAAGTTATTTATTATCCATGGGAAACTGTTTTGGAGCTCTCTGCCAGTCTGAAAAAAAAATTATTTTACTCTAATGTGAAAGGGTGGAGTTAAGAAAAGGAGCCATTTTTGGATTGCAAGGACATGTTTTGATCCAATTAGATTCCTAAGTGACATTCTGGAGCACTTGCCAAAGGGTCTAACTTGATGAATGTGGGTACTTGCAGTGCTGAACAACCAGCTGGGAAGAGGAGTGGGATGATTTTCATATCCCACAAGCTGTACAAGTGGTCTTCATGGGGTTACAGAGAAGATAAATGTTATCACTATCTCACTGCTCCTAAATACGTGGTGCTTTGTGTGTGAGAAATGGTGATTTTAAGAAAGAGTGTGGAATATACTCTGACCAGCTTCCAGTCATTACTGTTCAATTTTTTCTGTTCTGGGACTTTATACCTAAAAATTGTAAACTTATTTGTGAGCTTTGGATTAGAAATACTTTAAATTCTCTGTTGATAATTGGGGGGGAAGATGGTAGCAAACAATCTTCCTGGAATAGATTTAGATATAAATATTATTATTTAGATATTTTCAGATGTAAAATACCATGAGAGGTTTGAGAGCTGAGCATTGCAATGCTGAAATGCCAGGAATAAACAGAGATTTAAGAATCAAAGTATTTTTGTTTAAAAGAAGCCATTTTTATTGTGAGGGAAGGTAGATGTATACCTTTGAATCAACTTTGCTGTAACCTTTATGTTCATCCTCTTCTTTGTTGTGCTCACTCTTTGTTTAAGTGAATAATTTTAAGAGTTTATATTTAAACAAAGAGTTTAAATAAAGAATTGCCATTGTATGAAGGCACCTTGAACTTGGAAGTTGCTTAAGTGTCAAAAGGGGTAGCAGGTGTTGAGTAAAGTTGATTTGGCCTCTTTGGAGTTGAAACACAATTCCTCCGTATGCAGCCAATGTGATTTTTCCAGACCTCTCTTGATACATTTAAGAACCATATTAGTGCAGGATATAAAATATTAACAAGTTTATTTTGTGAAATGGAATCCTAAATTACATATGTGATGAGGTCATTGTAACCGAAATCAATGACAACTTCATTAGGTGTTTGTGACCTGCAGGGCAATTAAGACAGCAATTTTGGAAACAAACTGCGTGTCTTAACAACTTGAAAAAGTAAATTCAGTTCTGGGGTTTGTGTTAGGATAGTCATCTTGGCAAAATGAGAAGATAATAAACAAGGTCAAGCCTTTTCCTCCATCCTCCTTGAAGAATGTGAAGAAACCAGGACCATATTGCTGCTGGAATTTTTTTCCCCATTTAGATGAAATGTTAGGTCTTTTTAGGGTGCAAGAATGATTTTTGCAATATTCTAGTAGCACCTTTGCAAACCTTTATGTGAGCCTCTTACAGTTAGATGATTATGCACATTGTCTGCTCCTTTGAGAGAGCAAGTGTGTGCAGGATAACTTCACCTTTTGAAGAAGATAAAACGCAAACAGTTCAAAACCTATTTTATTAAATTTTATTAATGCTTTTGTTCTTAAGTCTTGTTTTTAACAACCTCATGGGCTTGGTGTGCATGAAAGTTGACTGGTAGAGGGAGAAGTGGTTATCAGCCTGATAAATGACAGCTCTTCATGTTTGTAGGAAATGGGCATTCTTATATCTTAAAGTCTGTGTTGTTTCCTCACAGAACAAGGTTCTGTGTTTGGTTTTGTTTGAACTCAGTACCATGTTGTTTTGGCAAGCACTAATTATCAGAATGGGGTTGTGTATTGTTAGTAAAGATGAAATGAGTAACTGCCTTCATTTTAGTGTTCCTCCTGGAAGTTGCCCAAATAAATTTCTTGGTAGCGTTTCCAAATGCTATAAAATTTTTGAAGTGCTTGAAGATTTCAAGGGAGAAACACAGCTTGTGGGTTTCATAGCATATTAAATAAACTTATGCAGTAGTTTGGGTTGTGCTTGTTGCTGTGGTTTGAAGGAAAAATAGTAGTAGATTAAAGGGCTCTACTAGACAAACTCTGGCAGGTTTTGCTTTAACAGCTTAAGAAACAACTGTGTGTTGACATCTTGCTCCATTCTGTAGGAGCTGGGTGCCCCAGAACTTTCTCCAAGGAGCTGGAGCAGTGGTTCCATGTGAGGATAATACCTTCCTGGAGCACTACAGCCAGAACAGCCAAACCAGACTTTCTCCACCAGCAAGGAAGGTTTTCAGCTGGGGCCTGATCCAGTCAAAAATCCCATTCTTGTGAAGCATTTGCTTTATAGGAATAGCCTGAATAAGCATGCAGGCGTACTGAGGATTTAAGTGTTGAGACAATCCCTTGATCTGGGTTTGCCTGGCCCTTTAGGCTGGGTGGGGTTGCCTCCCACCCTTTCACAGAACAATTTTGCTTCCATTGATGTTTAACTCTAGAAAGGGCATGCTTGCTGAATGCGTTTTCCAGGGTTGGCAGTGATCCATGGCTCACAATGCACAGGTGTGCAGAATTTATCTGAACACAGAATGCTCTTGATATGGCACTACACGTTTTGTATTTTTATAAGTAGATGTTATAAGGACTATTTCTTACTGTAGCTGTTCAGTGCTTATTCACTGAACACCTACTCTCAGCTGATCCCCTGCTGTGACCTGTCCCTGTCACCTGGAGATGTGGCAATTGATCCTCTCAGATTTGGCAACCAGGTTTCAGTTCCTTGGTCCCTTGCAGTTGTCAGTGTCTCGGTCACCTCACTGCCCTGCACGAAGTCCTGGTGCCAAAGTGGTGGATTCCTGGTGGGTTTGTGTGCTCTGGACTAATGCACAGGTGAGTAAGAGCTGTGGAAGGCATAGAGGGAAAGGGTGCTCGTAGGGGCAGTGCACCATGGCCAGGGAGATGGATGACTTCCCCTACTAGCCCTGCCTTCCCTTTCCTGAGTGAGGCATTCCATCCCTCTGTTCTGAGGTGCTGCTCCATCAGACTTCAGATGCCAACGTGAACATCAGCAGTTCTGCTGAACATCTCACTCCACCCAGGGTTTTGTTCTCTGAAGATTTGATTATGGTGTAAATTCTGGATTACAGTGCAAGGAATGAGCTTTGTAACATCCTGCTTTTATAAATATTCCAAACTCAGAAGCTGAGCCCAGAGTTGTGGGGATGATGTGCTCTAAACAGAGGCACTGGAATCTACTGCTCAGCTCAGGAATAGTTTCACACATTGCTTCTGTGTTTCAGTGTTATCAGTCCCAAAAAACACCTGAAGGCTTTGGGTCACCTGGTCTGCATGTGGCTGCCTTTGACACTGCACAAGGCCCCGTTCCAGGCTGCAAATGCAAACTAAGGTCTTTTACCAGTGTACAGGAGGTCAGGCGTAACAAGCAAACCGTTTATATTAAACATGTAAACCTCAGAGTAAACTTTTATAAATAAGAATAAGAGTGTGAAAATGCATAAATGGAGTGAAGCAAGAGCAGAGTTTGGTCTGCATATTTAGAACAAACCCTGCATTGTGTGTGAAGTATCTCTCTGTCACACATCTGTCCATGTGGCTGCCCTGAAAATGTATGTTGCTCCTTCTTTTTGGTTTTAATAATTTCCAGGAAATTTAAGTCACCTCCTTTTGGGGACAGGTAATAGGAACTAAAAACTTTTTAATGCAAAAGGGAATTAATGAATAGAGAACTAATATTAGCACACAAATTGTTGGCTTCACTTATACTGAAAAACGGAAGTAGCTGCTTTCTCCTGCTGCCAGTTCTAATAAATGCATCCTGGTCTGCCACAGAAGTGTTGTTTTGTTCAGCTTCACTGCTCCTATTTGAAAGTGGCTGGTTACTCTGGAGCTTCTTGGTAGTGAGATTGTCCATTGGTGTGTAAAAATAAAGTCATTTAATGCAGTCATATTGAGCAGGTTATGACTTGCTTCTATGAATATCAGTGTCTTCTGCTGTCACAAAGTGGCTTAAATCTAAGGTTAGATGCCATCAGTGCTGAAGGAGTTGAAGTGACAAGTAGTACAAATGGATTAGTGCCTGAAAGAGTGAAAACAGGAAAGATATCAACCAGAGAGTGTCTGTTCCTTTAGGTTACCTGTGTTTTAAGTGGTGTGATGAGTTAACCTGCATTGAGAAATGCAGAAAACATGCAGTCTTAATCTGAAGTGTCACCAGGTGTGCAGGGCTGCCAAGCAGCACTGCAGCTCTTCGTATAATGTTCATGAGTTGGAGAGGCAACCTCTGTCTTCTTCCCGTCCCAAATACTGAGCATAATCACTTAAAAGTCCAGTCTCAACACCTTGCTGCCTCCGGTCAAAAATTCACACATGAAATGTGGTTACATTCATTGCTATCATTAGCTCAGCTGTAGGATTACCTCATGGCTCTGATGTGCTTTTACTGGAAATCTGGTCTTGTGCCATGCTGAGAAACCCTGCAGTTTGATCTGTCCCCTCAGACAGCTCTTCATTCTCTTTTATTATTTTATTATATTTTTTTTTACCTTGATGAATCCTGGTTTAATAAAATGTTATTCCCAGCACAGTTCTCACATCACTGACTCAGTTGTATGAATGGATATTTTTTCACAGGTGTGAAAACTTTCTGTAAAGCACTCTGAGATTCCCCAGTGCACGCCAAGACAGGCCATGTGTGGTAGGAGGGATGTCTGGAGACTGCTCCTGGTGCTCTGTGCTGCCCACCCTTGGCACAGCTCTGGAGCTCACAGTGTCCTGCAAGGATGGGGACTGGCAGTTTGCCAAGTGCTGTACTGAGTGTCGTAGTCAGTGTTAAAGCCTCTTTTACAGGTACAATTAGGCACTGGGAACATCAAAGGCTGTGCAAAAGCACCTTCTTATTGGTAGTGTGGACGCTTGGCCTCTGCCTGCAGCATACGATGTGTTTCACAGCTGGGAGGAAGGACCTTTCTTCAGACGTTCATCACTGAGCAAAGGTCACTGGTGTTCCTGGAGAGCACAAGCTCTTTGGATGTGAAAAGTGTCTGCAGCTTGTCTGGTATTAGGGTTTTATATTTGGAAACTTTAACTACATTTGCAATACTAGGAGCTGGTCAGTCTCTCTCTACTGCTCTGAGCTGTGAGTTTATCCTCTCCTCTATGGCTGCAGATGTAGGTAGAGGACTTGAATAGCAGCAAAAGAGTAGACCAGTAGTGAGGAGAAGCTTGTTCAAGGTATCTTGGAAGGGCACCTTTCGAAAATACTTCCTTTGCTTTTGAGTATGTCAAGTGAAGGCTTAGTATATAAACAGAAAAAAACCCCATGAAAACAAAGCATCACATGAGTATCTGGATTAAAATTAATTTAAGGAAGAGGTATAAAATATTCTTCCAGACATGCTGTGAATGGCTTGCAGATTGGGATTTTCAGGTTTGCTTTTTCAGCTATATAAATTATACTTGAGCTGTATTGTTGCTCCACTGCATTTATTAAAAGACAAGTTATTCATTTACAGTAAAGCTTTAGATGTTGCTGAATGTGATACTGTTCTGTCTCTTCAACCCTTAGTGAACCAGTGAAAGATGAAGCTGTTCAAGGCAATGATGATAATATAAGCAAAGGCTTAGCAGCTTCTCTTACTAATGTGCTCTTAAGATACTGTGGTCAACATACCATGGCATAAACTGTTACTTTATTATGTATTTTCATTAATGAGTTTCACTTAAAAGGTAGGAGTGCAGCAGCAAATTGCTGATGATGCATCACAGGGGCATTATCAATACAGCAGAAATATTGTACAGGAAAAATTGAATAAGTTTGAGGTTTTCAGCAGTATGAATTGGAGGAAATTTATTAAAGTGCAGTGTCAGTCACCTAAGAACATACAGTAGCTCCTGCTACAAACTCATCAGTTATCTTTTATTCCAGTGTCACTTCAGGGATTCTCAGGGTGTTCCTCTAAGGCCTGACAATTGTGTTTTGGAAATGAATGTCCATTCTGACTATTTTAAAATCACTATAAGGGTATCTTTAAGTAGGGGACATCTCATTTTTTAATGAGTGGGATGACTTGTAATACCAGTGACTAAAGTTGTTGAAAACATGTCATCATACGATGCAGAAATCCAGGATGCTTCTATTAAAGATGGAATATTTGACTTGTGCAATCAGTTTTATAATCTCTCTTTTTTTTCCTTTTTATCATTTTTATCCAGGTCAGCCAGTTCAGACAGCTCTATTCCAAAGTGATCAATGATAAACATGATGATGTTATGGCAAAGTTTGGAGCAATCCTGGCACAAGGCATTTTGGATGCAGGTAATTCCCCAAACATTTAAAGCTGTCAGCATTTCTTAAACTTGTTTAGCTGCAATCGCTGTAATAACAAATCTCATTTGGGAGAGGAGGTGTTGGGTTTATGCCTGTCACGTAAGAGTAGCAAGAAATCTCAAATTGCAAGTTATTGTAGCTAATTAAACAAATAAACTCTGTTTTGTAGTTTCTGTTAGGAGATACTCAGCCCAGTCATTGGGGCAGAATTCGTGTCCAGAAGTCTCGAAAAATACGATATTTTTTGTCTAAGTCTGTTTTGTCACCCTGTATGTTAATTTATTACAGCATGATAGATTGCTTCTTTATTTTTCTAATTAAGCACCTATTCCAGAAATTTTGAAATCCTGTGGTATTCAGCCCTCATTTATTTATTTTTACGCTAAATTTACATAACCAGTTTAAAATATATATAAAAGTTTGTTATGTATATGTTTTTAATAACTAAGTTTTGCTACTTTCACGAATGTTAAAGAGTTGTTGTACAAAGGAAGCACAGTTAACTGCGTCAATGTTACGTCAGAAGACCCAGTTACTTTCACAGCCTCCCACTACCATTTTCTAGCGAAAGAAACATAATTTTCTAGTGAAGGAAACATCATTTTCTAGCGAAGGAAACATCATGTTAATGACTAAATGATGAGTCAGGGATAGGATTCTCTAAAGGCATCAGCATTTCACAAGAGCTGAGTTGCAGGGCCAATTAAGGAAGGTTTCTATAAGGATCAAGGACAGACAATGTTTTGAATTTTTCCTTCTGATGGAGTTGAGACTCATACAGTGCTGTGTCTGTCAATGGCACCCCTTTTCCTAGTTTCCGAATGCAGTTTCTCCTACATCGTCTCTTGTGCTGTGGCCTTCTCTTGCCTCCTTATCCCCTGTGATAGGCAGAAACAAGCTGGTTTTTCCTGTACTCTGAGATCAGGGTTAGTCCTGAAGTCACATAAGCAAAGGAGCCTTAGAATTTGTCTCTGGTTTGACTTGGGCACAGCACCCTGTGGTGTGTGTATGGAATTGTCGCATCTCCAGGCTGGGGAGGGGGGAGAAAGGGCTGCCTGCCCCTGTCTGCATGGAAGCATGGTTAAAAAGTGTTCCTGGTGGGCACATGGCAGTCAGGCCTACTCATCATAGGTGACTAGGGCTGCTCAGAGAGGAAAGTAATAGGAACCACCTTCTTAATCTTTCTTGCCTCCTGGTTACCCCTCCTGGAGCTCAGACTGAGCAATGTTCTTGGCACAGGACTGTTAGAATAATTTTGGTTATTCCCATACTCTGTTGCTGGGAAGCCAGAGCCCAGCTGGCTCTGAGATTTTTCTCTCGGCACTACAGACCTGCTTTGAATTCTGACCTCTAAGAATTCATAAAATCATAAAAATGCAACTAAAACCCAATTTGCTTCCTGTGTCACTCATGTATTGTATAATGACTTGGAAACCAGAAACATCCAATTCTAGTAAGCTACATGTGAATTTATGCCAACTCTACCCTCTTTATTTCTTGCTGAGTGGCTGGGGGAAGGCTGTGAACTCCCTTTCTTAACCTATTGCCACTTGCATTAGGACCTCCTGAAAGAATAAATTCTTTTAATCTTTCCCATAGAACTGCAAGTGCTTATCTGGAACAATGAGTTATAGAATTTAATTATCACTGCCAGGAAGAAAAGGTTCTTTGTGTTATCTGCCATAGTTGGGGCAATTGAATTTAGGGTTTTTGTTGGGTCTTTTTTTGTGAGGGGAGGAGAAAAGCAAAATTCTCTTGGAACAACGGGGTTTGATTAGAAGTGCAAGATTTCCAGTGCTGGGAAATGGGATGCACTGGAGGTGGGATTTTTGCTCTGACAATGAGGCAGCCATTAGACTAGTGGTTTAGTGGAAGGAGCAGGATACCTTGGAAACACTGAAGTGGAAACAAAGAATTTGGCCATTGTCTAATTGATAGGCTATTTTTACTGCATTTTTACTTAAATAAAACAAAAAAACCCCAGACACTACTAAATTTAACTTAGAGTTTGGGGTTTTTTTCCCCAAAACCCTCTGAACTTTTATAATGCTTCCCTTCGTGGTACAAACATGTTCTCTTGTTCCAGGGTTTCTGTTCTTTGTAAAATCATTATGCTTTATTTTCTGAAGTGTCAGCTATAAAGGGGATGTGCTTATCTAGTCAGATGTCAGCATTTTACTTACTTGAAAACTATTTTGCCCTCTGGACTCTTGGCATCTTTGATTCTTAATGCCACATTTCTCAATCAGTGAGAAAAATGAAGGAGCAGCAGTCCTGTGTGGAAAAAAGCAGTCCTATGGGAAAAATCCTTTTCTTGATATTTAGGGAAGGTTTGGATGGTCAATACAATGGTTTGGGTAGACAAAGCAGCACTGGGCAGTACAGACTGAAGACAAAAAAGCTGTTGACAGCCTGATGGTAAATGTACTGGATTCCCCACAGTTTGGAGATATTTTTAATTAGTGATGAAAAAGTGTCATTCAAATTACAGAAGAAAGAGTTTCTTCCCTCTTCATCGCCATTTCTCCAAAGAAGCATCTCACATGATGTTTTCTATTTTGGATGGTAAAGACTTTAGTACAAAAAATAAATATGCAGTCTGCTGTCCCACGTCTTGAATTCGGAGCAGGTGTTTCCCACCTTTCTCCTGCCTGTCCCTGTTCATGAACTCTCCATGTAAAGTTGGGACTAACTCTGTGATAGTTAGCAAAAAAGACATTATCCTGTGCTCATGTTTTTGTCCATTATATTAGAGCTACTTTGTGTTTCACTGCCCATGTGAATCAGGTCACTGGCACATGCTGAAATCAACTTTGCTGGGGTTTTGATGGTTCATCCTGTGAGATTTTGACATTCCGATGCCGCTGTTCCCAGTCCAGGTTGTCTTCACTCATTATATAGATGAAGTGGATTATAAGGCTCTGCTGATAGAGAAAGAAACAGTATGATACTGTTTGAAAAGGAGATGCTGCCTAGGCCAGAGTTGGAAACTAATTTCCAAAGTCTACAAAGCATCTTTATTTAATGACTGTTGTCCTGGGCTACACTGCCCCAGTATTAGCAAGTGCCACCATGACTATATAAAGTGTGTTTTCACCAAAGTATATAAATCATCAGTGTCTGCTTGCTGCACTCCCCCTCTTGTTAACTGACACTGAGCTTGGGCCAGCAAACCCTCATATCCTTTAGAACAGCCACTTGAATTCCAGCAAACCTTGCCACAGTGGCAGTGTGAACTCTGGGAGATGGACCTTACAGTACTACCCCAGGATCCCTGAATTTTTTTCTTTTGTGTTTTTTGAAATTTTTTTTCCAGACATCATGTCACAGCTTTCATTCAGCCGAATGTCTGGAACGTGTTCCCTTCCAGGCTGTCAGGGCTGCTGTTTAATCATGAAGATAAATCACAGTTGTGCTGTATTATGTCTCCCCACCTTTCCTGCTCCCTGCAAAACACTGGGAGTGAGGGTGGGCTGACTGTGGGTCAGCAGAAAGAAGTAGCATGACAGCGTCTTTTGAATGTGAAATCTGTTACTCATTCAGGAAATTCCAGAGATTAGGTAATTATAAAGGTTAGAATTCTGAAGATTAAAGTGCAAAAGTTTGATAAAGTCCAGTTAAGCTCCTTGCACAACATTCACTGGGCTGCTTGATCCAGAGTATCTGCAGATATTCAGATCCTGGCCTGTATACAGTGATGCAGTAAAGAAAAGTTCAACGTGAAGATGGGGGAGAAGACCAGAAATTTGAGTGCACAGTGCTTGACATGTTTAAGTGGTAGCATAAGACCTCAGGTAGTTCTTCCATGGTGCTGTGGCAAATTCTGGTGAAAGGGCAAGAGATTGGTGTCAGAGAAAATAATAAGAAGCAGAGCAGACCTAGCAGTAGTAAAAGACCATATAATTGTCTTTCCCCAAAGAAGCAGCAGGAAGTTCTTGGGTCAAACAGCGGATCTATTGCTACCCTGAAAGGAAAAGCAAGGATGTGTGTAGAGCATCCTACAGTAGGGCATCAAAATCCTCCATCTTCCACTGCTTCTCCTGGGACTAACACTGACAGATTCCCAAGATGAGATTACTGCTTCAGTCAGGGCTTTCATGAGTTTTGGCAACAAAATAATAGGTTTGTTTGTCTTTAAAACTCAAACATTTCCATTGCTGCCTGGCCCTACCGAGGTGGCTGTTTGTGCAAAACAGGAGAATGCTACTCCAGTTTAGGATTTTCAGCTACAAAGTGCCCTGAGTTTGCAATGAGTGGGTGTTTGTATTTTAACAAAGTTAACCTCCCTGCACCTGGTCTTGTCAGCGGTAATGGACTTGCCTGGTGCCCTCTTCAACTCAATTCATTGTGTTCATCAGAAGACAGAAGATCAGATTAACACTTTCTCACTCTGTCTGCAAGCCCAATCTTTCAATTTGGTTTCTAGCTGGATGTTTCTGCACTACATCAACATATGGAGTTGTTTTGGTCTCTGCTTTGCAAGTACAAATCTAAGACTTGGTTGTCTGGCAGAGATGTAATTTTGCTGCAAAGACTGCCGGAGCTTGTCTCTGTGCAGCTTAGATTGATAACCTCTAGAAGCAACTTTTGAGGTTGCTGCTGTTTACATTTTTTTCTACTGAGATGGTGTAGGATAAAAACCTAGACATATTTCTTCTGAATAACTAATAGTTCAAAGAGGCAGCTACAGAAAGAAAAGTTTCTGTGTGCACTGCTTTATATGCAGTGTCCTCCTTGTGAGCATTGCCTTGGGGATCATCTATATGATGTGTTTTAAAATTGCTTGTGGCAAAGGTTTGTCTTTTTCTCCCCCTTTCTTTGCCTTCTGCGTTGTACTTCTGTTTAACCTGTATCCTGGCAAAATGAGTGTGGAAGGGCTGTATTCACTGATGGTGTTTGGGTGCTGTAGAGTAGTTTATTCCTTACATTGCACATCTGTTTCACTGAGTAAGATGAGGTCACAGTAGAGGAGGGAGGTGTGTTGCAGAGGAGAAAGCTGGCAGTGTCATGGCCTGGATTGTGCTGTGCAGCCCCTTCACAGCAGCTGTTTGAGATGTATTGCTCAGGTGTCTCTGTGCAGTACCCAGGAATGCATTCATGAACTTCCACCATTTATGATTCCTTACAGGGGGCCATAACGTAACTATTTCACTGCAGTCGAGGACAGGACATACTCACATGCCTTCTGTGGTGGGGGTTCTGGTCTTCACCCAGTTTTGGTTCTGGTTCCCGCTGTCGCACTTCTTGTCGCTGGCTTTCACCCCAACCTGTGTCATTGGCCTTAACAAGGATCTTAAGGTATGTAACGAGCACTGATAGCTGCTTGGAAGCCTGGAGTGGTCTGCAAGGCTTGTGCATGGATTTATTGGTGTTCTTCGCATGTTTCCAGCTTGTTTGTGCCAGAAAAGGTTCTAAATGGAAGAAATCTGAAAAGCAGGCTTAAATTGTGGAGCTGTTGGTGGGAATAGGGACAAGAAATGAAGAAAGCAGACTTGGAACACTTTACTTCAAAGTAGCTTAAAAAGAAAGGAACTCTATTGAGTACATGTGGGGAGAGACCGCCCCATTATCACTCCTGAAGGTCAGGGTTATTTTAAAAAAAAGTGTGTTGCCCCCCTGGCCTCCCAAATAAATGATGTGATGTTCTCCCCTAGGAAAGCTAGCAGTGGGAAAAGAGGATTTGTTTGGATTCCTCAGGGAGTAAACATTAAACCAAGCAGGCAGTACTGCACTGCACTTATGCATCTGTTCTTCCAGCTGATCAGCTGTGATATGGCCCCTGTAAGCTGGGTACCGTGCTGGGTCTCCTGTGCTGGAGAAATGAGGTCATAACTTCCACGAAAAGCTTGTGCATGTGGCACTGCAGGGGTGTGCAGCCCCATCCCATCATTGCTGCCACCTTATTCTGGGATGCATAGGGCTGGCTGATCCCAGAGTCCCTCTTGGCCTGAGCCAGCTGGCTGGATTGCAGCCCCTGGACCAAAGCCTTAGGGCTCTGAGTTGCTTTTCTTTACCTGTCTCGGACTGAGGATCAAGTCCATGTACACACAGCGCAAAATTCTCACTTGGAAGAGAGAAGTTTGCATTAAATTTTTTTCCCCTCTGCTCTGAAAACTTTACAGAGGTTGCATTGCTGCTTATCTCTGTGCCTTCCTGGTGGTGATTAGCTCAGCACCTTTTTGCCTGCTGTGCTGTGCTGCCATTTTGACTCCCTGTCCTCATCCCTTAGATTCCAGGCAGCCCAAACAGCTGTCAGTCAGGTTGTACTGTATAATTTGGCTGGCATACCAAAGCCAGCTATGAGCTGGCTGTATGTTATGGGCTGCACCACACCCACCTGGCTTACTCAGAGCAGTCCTGGTTCTGTTGTGGCTCCATGATGTGTCATGAAAGACGAGAGTTGAGATACCGCAAAAATTAAATCAGTTTAAGAATTTGGATTGGCTATCAAAAGATGCTCTTTGCCCTTGCTTAAGTAGCCAAGAGTAAGAGAATATGTGACACTGGTAGCCCACCCCTAAATGAACAGCGCTTTGGCAGGAGGGGAATGTCAGGCAGTGCTTGGTTTGCCCTTGCGTGCATTGACAGAGCAGATCTTCACTTAAATCTTAAACCAATTTTGTGTTAATACACACAGACCCAACAACAACATCAAAACCACAAAACCTTTGAAACAATGAAAACAAAGCGTGGTGCGAATAGCATGGAGGGTATGGAGAGGGCTAGGAGAGCTTGCCAGAGTCGAATTATAGAATAATTAAATAACATTGTTCTAGTTGAACTGTTGCCACTGATAACAGTTTCTCAGCTTCCGGAGGGGGAAAAGGGGAAGCTTGTATTCTTTAGAGAATCTGTGTTTGTCTCTGCTGGAAGGAAAATGAAGCTAAAATAATTATTCTGCGGTGGATTTTTTTTCCTGTCTTCCTCGGTTCTAACATGTTTTCAAACTCTGTTTTAGATGCCAAAAGTCCAGTACAAGTCCAACTGTAAGCCGTCCACATTTGCCTATCCCCCACCTCTTGAGGTACCAAAGGAAAAGGAGAAAGAAAAGGTATTTGGGCTGGCTTTCTGTGTTGCAAAGACTAATCCCTTCTCCCTCCTAGTATAAACATTGACTTTGGTGATGCTAACAGGGAATCTAAAGAGCAAATGAAAAATTGGCAGGTGCTGTAGTGTCTGAAAGAGAATTCTAGGCATTTTTTCCTGCTGCGCCTGAGACTGTTGCTGATTGTGGCATACAAGTGCTGTGCTACTGAATTGCTGGAATCTCCCTTTTCTGAAGTGGTGAAGCCAGAAGCGTTGATTAAAAAAGCTGCTTTCCATGCCCTACTGACTTGTATGTGTGTGTCAGTGTTGTGCAGTATCTGGCACAGCAGCTGCCTTATCTGTGAGCTGGGCTCCAAAGTGCTGCTGCAGCACAGCTGTTGAGAATATTGGGTGGGACACTTCTCCAAGAGTCCCATATGAAAGGGGCAGTGGGCCCATGTGCTCGAATAATAGTTATCAGCTCCACAGATTGCAAAAAGGTAAGTGTGGAACTGAGAACATCTAGGAAGAGATGAGACCTGTGGGATGACAAGTGGGACAATAGTGGAAGCAATTTGTCCGCTGACACGGGATGGTAAAAGCTGTTGAACAAACCACGGCAGCAGGCAGAGCAGCCCTTAGGGAGCGGTGGCAGCAGTGGAGACCTCAAGCACTGATCTGATGAATGACATGGTGTGAAAACTGTAAAACATTTTAACAGAATTGAATGCTGGGCAGGATAGATTTTCAAGACACCAAAGAATCCAGAAATTAACTCTGTTGAAAGGCAAAGCTCACTGCTTACAGCTGCTTTCTTGCCTTTCTCTTCTAAACTTCCCTGGCCGAAAGGTAACATGTGCCAAGAGTCCACATAGAGCCTCACCAGCAACATGACAAACACTGTTGCTCCTTGTCGGTCAGAAAGTTACTGCCATTTGTTCCCCAGCCTGGGGAGCTGAAGCTCGGTGTACAGTGTTGTGGTCACACTGAATGCCTCCTCTGTTGCCATATCCAGGTGTCCACTGCTGTGCTGTCCATCACTGCAAAAGCCAAGAAGAAGGAAAAAGAGAAGGAGAAAGAGAAGAAGGAAGAGGAAAAGATGGAAGTGGTGGGTGGAAATATTGAAATTTAAATGTCTTCTTCCCCCTCTTATAAATGTGGAAAGTGTGTCGTGAAAGCTGTCACCCTCATTGCTGGCACCCCATCTTGTGCTAGTTCTGAGCAAAGCACTGACACACATTGCAGTGTTCTGCAGACACTGGTCAGCACCTTTACTCTGTGTATGTGTGTGTGCAGTGTTAAAAGCAAGAGGTGCTATTGTTTGTGAATTCATTATTTCTGAGAAATAAATCTTCCTCAGTATTAAGTAACTGACTTTGTTAAAGGCAGAAGCTTGTTTTGACAAATTTATGTGCCTTTAATGGCATGTACCTTATGAGTATTATTTCATTGCCTACTGTATTTAGACCCAGCAGAATTTTATCTCTTATCCATGTACTTTTCTTATTAATGTAGAAAAGCCTTAGTGATTTCATGCCCTTGGTACCTCTGACCTTTTAAAAAGAGGTCAGTGTTGCAATAGTTGCTTGGTGGTGTCTAATTCAGTTGAGAACACTGAAAGTTTAAGCTTTCTGGGTTTCTACATGCTTAACCTCTTATTCTGAAATGTTCACCTTTTTGGCAGCAGTCTCTTAGTGCTTTGCCCATCTGTCAAAATGCCAACATTTATCCACATGCAGCTCAGAATCAGCTGAGGTTTGAGTACAGGATCCATATGTTGCTTAGTAGTTATGGTGATTCCTTTAGTCCTCTGATGATTTCTTTCAGCTCATAGACCTGATACTGGAACTTATTATTCTCATCTGTGAGTAATGTGTCATCCTGAAGCAAGCTGAGTAATGGACAAATGAATTCTTGGTGGTTGCTGTAGTTTGGAAAACATATGGCAGCTAAAGTTCTTGCTGTACTTACAAAGGACGCTTTATTTTGTGTTCTGGTAACAGATGCAAATATTCCAAGAACAATTGTAAGCTGAAAAGGCATTATAGACTCATAGAATTGTTTAGGTTGGAAAGACCTCTAAGATCATTGAGTACAACTGTTACCCCAGCAGTGTCAAGCCCACCACTAAACCATGTCCCCAAGTGCCACATCTACGTCTTTTAAATACTTTGAGGGACGGTGACTCCACCACTCTACCAGGCAGCCTATTCAAGTGCCTGACAACCTTTTTGGTCAAGAAATTTTTTCTAATACGCAATTCAACCCTCCCCTGGCACGACTAGAGGTCATTCCCTCTTGTCCAGATCCTTCTGTAGAACCTTCCTGCTCTCCAGCTCACAAACACGGCCACCTAACTTGGTGTCACCTGCAAACTTGTTGGGGATGTGCTTGATTCCCTCATCCAGATAACTGATAAAGGTATTAAACAGGACTGGCCCCAGTACTGAGCCCTGGGAAACACCACTGTGACCAGCTGACAGTGGATGTAGCTCCATTCCCCAGCACTCTCTGGGCCCAGCCTTGCAGCCAGTTTTCTATCCAGTGAACAGTGCACCTGGCAAAGCCATGAGCAGCCAGTTTTTCATGGAGAATGCCGTGGGAAGTGTGGGAAGTGTCAAAACCTTTACTAAAGCTGACAAGCTCAGTACAAATTTTTCTGATTCCACTTTAACATTTATGTGAGAAAAGCAGCATGGTCATAGAATTTTTGGCCTCTTTAGCTTAAAAAACCCATTCATGTGGCATAAGAACAAAGGTGTATGTGTAAAATATCCTTCCTAGACCTACATAATTGTGGCCATGTTGTAGGCACCTAACCCTATCCAGTGGGCCCAGAAAATTAATCATCTCATGTGTGCAAGGTAGAATCTCTGGGTTTTTTTGCTTCTTTATCAAGCTTCCTTGTCACCAAACATTATCTTTTCTTTAAATTATTCTTAGAATTCTATGTACTAAGTAAAGTGCTGAACAAATACATGTTTATTCTAAAATTTCTACAACCTACAGTTAAGTGCAGGTGTTGAGAGGAAGTAATATGTTAGAAGGGATTCATATGTTGTGTCTGTATGTGTGTCCAGATGTGTGAAAAGTCTTCTTGGCTGAATCGAGTGGAAAAACAAGGATAGTAAAAAGGGAGCTTGCTGCCACCTGCTGTGTTTGAGTTGAGTGTTTTGCCATTGTCCTAATGTTTTAGAGGTATCACTGCTTTTCTGGTTTCTCTTATGCCTGTTATATGACTAGTAATCCATAGCTTCCAGGGGATCTGCACAGCAACCAGCAGCCACTGTGCCCGAGAAAGTCCTGTCTGCTGTTACAGAACATGCCCTGAATTGAGTGGTGTTTCTGATCGTTCCCTGTTGACTGTTCCCATCTTTTCTGTGGTCTTTTTTGTTTGCAACTCAGCTGTTCCTGAGCAAGAGGGAAAACATGACCCATGTTCTTAAGTATGTAAAGGATGCTGGTTTTTTTCCTTTTGAACTTTTGCCTCTAGCTGCTGAGTCATTGGTAAAGGAGGGCTGCACTGCAGCTCCCTAGGGAGTCGCTGAGGTCAAGTCATTTTGGGTGAGCTGCTGTGAAATGTGAGTGACAGCTTTATAGCTGGGAAAATACAAGGGCAGCTTTGGCAATTTTTATGTGCTCAGTAGTGATATTAAGGACTCTTCAATTGTGACAGAAAGTGGTGAGTGAGTTTACAGAAAAAGTCTTAGAAAGGGAAGGCAGAGGTAAACAGTTCCTCTGCCAACCTCTCGCTGAACTTGCTTTTGTCTGCAGTTGGGAGTGAAGCATTGTCTTGTCGAGAGCACTTAGACCCACTCTGGTATTGCCTGTGCCAGCCTATAATAAGTGTCAGTATGTTCCTCAGCAGAAGAATGATTTCTCACCACGCTCTGGAATAGCTGCCTGGTTGTTCTTTACCCTCCTGAACTATAAAAGGGTTAGAGGTTACTGCCAAAATCATGCTGATGTTCTCCCCCCGCTTCCACAGGATGAGACTGAAAAGAAGGATGAAAAAGAAAAGAAAAAGGAGCCTGAACCCAACTTCCAGCTTTTGGACAACCCAGCCAGAGTCATGCCTGCTCAGCTCAAAGTTCTCACTATGACAGAGAGCTGCCGGTATCAGCCTTTCAAGCCAGTAAGTGTCACCTTCCCGGTTCGTGTGCTTGACAGAGCATTCCCAGTGCTGGACTTGTGCATAAGGACCCAGAGGTTCTGTGTGTACAGGAGGACACCACTCACAGCTGGTCAGCACTGGAATGTGTTGCAGAGATTTGCAGCTTTGCTGTCGTCATTTGCTTTTTAATGTCCCTCTCTCCAAATGATCACATGCAGTTCTAGTTGGGGGAAAGTCAGAGCTGCTGCAAACCTTTTCACCGTGCTAGTGCTGCTTTAATTTTCTTTCAACTTGTCAAATGCTGCAACATGGAAATGAATCAGGCATACTCCGTGTATTAATAACTCTCTTGGGAACATAAAGACTGATAGATTAAGAAGTTGTACAGTTGTACAGTTTCATTGTCAAATCAGTAAAATACATTAGGATTTGTGCTGGAGCTTTATTATCCTGCAGTGTGATTTATACATAAATGGAGGGTTGTTTTCATTGAACAGATTTCCTATTTGGTTACATCTGGCCTTAGAGAGGTGCCTTCAGCTCCCGTTAACATAGAGAAGAGAGAGTATGTGACTGTCAGATGGAGAATGAAAAAGGTCTTTTAGCACTAAGCCCAAGGGGTAACTAACTTTTCTGTGAGATGCTCAGATACACTGCAAAGCTGATAAGCTCAGTCATGAACTCTAAATCTTCTCAGTCAAATTCTTCTGCCCTTTATTTTTGTTCAAGAAATAACACCCACCCTTGACTTACCCCTTTTGCAGGATTATGCATGGGGAAATGGTGTTCAGAAGAAGTAATATTTTTTTCCCCAGGAAAATAGCGTTATTTTTAATAAATGGATTTCCTGGAATTCCATCAGCACAGAAGTAATATCTGTGCACCATCCCCTTCCGAAATGTCTCCTTTAGGAAAGCTATGGAGGTGCTTTTTAGTTTCTATCCTTTAAAATGTGGAGGTGACCCAATTGCTGTTTGGATTGGAAGGATCTGCTCTGTGTTCCAGTAAGTGTCCACTCACTGAGATGTGGACATACATAGTTGTTTGCTTTGGTTTCAAAAGAAGCAGAGTCCTCAGTGGGGGAGTACAGTTTCCTGCCTTAAAGTCCCATAAACAGGTTTTGAAGAGAATAGAACAGTGCAGTTTTTTGCTGGGATTAGGGTGTATAACCAAGGAGGCTCTTGGAATGGAGCTGTTCTGGACCTTTGCTCTGCTTGGGGAATGCCAGAGTAAAAGGCCTCTTTGAATGCTGTTTATGGCCTGGAATCCTGCTGTGGCCAAAGCCCTGATCCCAGCCAGGCGTGATACAGCATTGCCTTTTCGCACCTTGTGTTCCAGTCCTGGAGGCACACGGATTTGCTTCAGCCTGCCAAGATGTTTGGTTGTGATCTTTGTAATTAATTCCCCTTTGGTTTTGCAAGCTTCTGCTAATAGGATTCCTCATTTGGTGGAAGCTGGTGATCAGATTAGTCTCTGTTTCACAGAGCCTCCTGGGAGGCAGCCACACAGAGAGGCTTCACTAACCTTTGTTAACCTAAAAAGAGGAGCCTTTTAAAGCAATTACAGTTCAATTAGTTTTCATGTGGAAAGCCCCAGACTGGGACTAGGGTAAAGCTGTGAATCCAGGTGCCACTTTCTATCACACTGAGACCTAGATAGAGGAAGGTAGCCTGGATAGACTCTGTTTCATCTCCTTATCAGGCAGAGATCCAGAGTGTCAGATGCTTTGCTCTCTGAAACTCATTCCTGCTGAGACATCTCATGTGGCCTAGGATAGACTCTGTGGCTACAAACACTCCACCATGAGGCACAGACAGGCAGCTCTAAATGCTCATTGCACTTGTCTTGCAGCTTTCCATTGGAGGTATCATCATTCTGAAGGACACCAGTGAGGATATGGAGGAGCTGGTTGAACCTGTGGCAGCTCATGGTCCGAAGATTGAGGAAGAGGAGCAGGAACCTGAACCACCAGAGCCCTTTGAGTACATTGATGATTAAGATGCGAGGTACAGTGTAGTGTCCAGAGTCACCTTTATTAATCCCAAGGAAGGAAAAGCATCTTTGGATCAACTGAAGCAGTTATCAGCATCCAGCACTCTTGTTTTAGCTCTTTGATGGCTTCTGTGTCACATTCAGAAACACTCTCTGTCCCAATTCCAGGAGTTTGGCAGGAATTAAAGAGAAGTCCACAAGTCCACTTTTTTGGGTCAGGCCTGACCCAGTTGTACTGGATCTGGTCTCTAATCTGGCAGGCTTGGTTACTTTTGAGTAGAGCCTGGCTGGGCAGAATTCGAGCAGCTCATGGAGTCACAGGCAGAAGCTGAGCTGAGACTAGTCAGCACCTGAAAGATGGTCCTAGAGAAGCAAATAGTTTATGTAACAAAGCTGTCATCTACCTTGACCTCAGGATTGCTCAAAAGAGAACTACTGCTCTGCTTTCTGGGGTTGTCTTGTCTTCCCAGCAGTTCTTAGCAGAATTTGAAGACGCTCCAGTCATGGGCTCTGTGGTGCTCTCTGAGCCCAACATAACAGTACTGGTAGATCCGTTCCAGACAATGAGTTCTCAGGTTCCTTGGTTAAAGTGCCTGAACTTTAGGTACAAGTTTCTCACTGAGAGGCTTCATTTCCAAATATGGGCTGGCATGTTCCAGGGCTCCCACAAGCAAAGATTATCCACTTGAATTGGTGGAAGGGCAGGAAAACAAACTCCTTGCTAAAAACTATAAATGTTGCGTCAGTGACAAGCTTGGGTGAGTGCGTGGAGCCAACCACAAGAAGCCTTAGTTAAATACATTTAATCTTCTGGTTTCTCTCTCTCCCTCCTCCAGGGTCATGTCCTCTAAAGAAGACACTATGCTTGATATCAGAAAGACAGACATGAAGACCTTCCTATCGAGATCTGCTGTTCAGTGCATGCAGCCCCAATCTGTGCTGAGCTAAAGCTGATAGTCCGTGTTTTATGGCTGAAGAACAGATATATGCTATTTAGTGTACTCTTTCACAGAACATTGTTTTCAAATAAATATATTAAAAACTCTTGACAGAAAACGTGCTACTTCAAAAAAAAGGGGGGGAAAAAAAAGGAAGCCTAACAACCCTTTTTCTGCTCGCCCCGAATGTTAAAAACTAGACTCAAGTTGTGCAAAGCTTGACTGGCTGCTGTGCTGCAGAGTCATCAGGATCTGTGCACAGCCTGGTTTCTGTAGCACTTGCTTAGGCTGAGCAAGGTTACAAGACCTGCCTGGCCCAGCCACAGCACTGGTACTACAGAGAGTTCAGGTCTCCACTTGCCAGAAGCTGCACAGAGGAGATCTGTTTCCAAATTACCTACGTGATACTGGTCTTCCCCCTTGCTCATCCTTGGTATTCATGTGATGATGTGGGGCTGACAGAAGGCTCTGGGTGTTAATGATGGGGAAATTGAGGCATGTTTCTCCTTGTTTACAGAATCCCCTTTTTGTGTGTGCATGCTTTCCCCGCTTTCACCAAATATGAGCATAATAGCTGGTATGAGCAGGCAGCTGGTTACATTGCAGGCCTAGATGGGGTGAAGCCAGACACGAGTTGTCACGCTGATGTGCATCATTAGCCAAGGGGGAATTTTAGTCAGGGATATGGAACAAGGAGCAGTCCAAAGGAAGGAATGGAGCTCCACTGTTCAATGTCCAACTGGCCCTTCACCTCTTGGGCTGTAACACTTCAAAGGGTGTGAGAATGCCACAGCAGAGATTGCAGCCCTGGTCTGCTCTTAGCCAGATGCTGGACAAAGCTCCGTTGTTCTCCTCCCCAGTCCCCATTCCTCCTGGAATGAGGTTTTTATTGTGTGTGTGTGTAGGGAGTATTTTGCTCCATGTGAACATACCACAATCTCATCTGCATTGGTAATAATGGAAGAAAAGTCTTGCATGTAGAGCTTTTTGGAGCTTTTCCAGCAGTTGGTTTAGTTTGGTGAATGTTACTATAGCAATAGAATAGTCTGCCTTGGTTCTCTGCAAACCTTAAGGAATAGAGCAGAGGTGTGGGACTGAAAGCAAATTTTGAGTCCTAAGCTGCAGCCAGAAGTCCCTCTAGTTGAAATGTCTCTGTAAGGGGGCTGGCCATAGCTTGTAGTTCTCAGAGTGATCTAGATCTGTTCTCCCACGGAGCAGAGCCAAGAATGAACCTGAAATGGCTACTGACAACTTTTACTGTCAGTAAAAGTGGAAACAAAGAGGGAATTGCTGCTCCAATTCCACAGTCATTCGAAGCAAGACCTGCTGTTGTGGTGCAAGAAACAGAAGCTGGACAAATGTACATCGTCCAACTCCTGGTGCAGTAATCCCTTCCCTTTGAAAGGACACCTGCATCCCTTACTCCAACATGCTCTGCTGATGCCAACCAGTGTGGTGCTTTTCAGGTAACTTGTTAGTAATGCCTTGTGTCATAAAAGACTGTAGAGGGGAGGACACTGAGAGGAGAAAAAACTCCGGTCATTCAGCAACCTGCCAGGTGGCTGGATACTGCTGGGAGATTTTTAGAGTCCAAGCAGAAATGCTGGGAATAGCCAGCTCAGAAAGACCTAAGTCCTCTATTGGTACCTTGGCCAAGTGTGAACAGTCTTACGCTTTTCACAGGACTTCTTCCTGAGCTTTTCATATTGTAACAGACGTTTCAGGGTAACCAGTATATTCCTGGCGCTTGCTGCAGATTGTCAGTGTGTCTGTGTAAATCTGTAAGTGCAGAGCAGTTCCCACTGAGCCACATACTGCCTGGGGCACCATGGAGGACACTTGATTCTTGTGCTAAATGATTTTCTTTTGCCTGTAAGATCCCTCCTGCCACTGGCACTGATGTGTCCCCAGAGCTCCCGTGGCACAAGCAGATGTAAAAACCTCAGATAGCCCCAAACTGATTCCTGAGCTGCTCCTTAGGGGCCACATGGTGAGGTTACACACAGTCAGATTTTTAGAGATTTTGGTGACTGTGGAAGAAAAAGGCTATGTGTGCCAGGCTGGGGACTCCAGGAGGGAACTGGGAATTGGCCTGTCCTCACTTCCACACCTCTGCCGCTTGATGTGTTTTTTCTCTGCTGTGTAAAGGTATGTGGGAACTGTCTGGTTTAGGGCTGAAAACAGTCATAGGAAAGCTTCCACTGTTTTGGCTTTCCCCCGCAGCTGCTTTGTGTTTTCCTCCTTGGAAGAATGTACTGAACAGGAGTTGAGGGGATGGGGGAGAAGAGCTGGAGAAGCATCGACAGAGATGATGGCTGGTTAAAGAGGGAACCCAGTGGTTTACAAGTGTGGAGGAGGAGAAGTGACAACCATACCACAAATCTAAGTTGCTGTAAGCTGGGGAGCGGGAAGGGGCAGCTGAGTGGGAGGGTGCATGAGGGAAGACACTGCTCCCTCTGGATCATGAGCAGTGTTCTCTAGCAAGTGCAAGCTGATGCTTTGCCAGAGGGCTGATGGCTGAGAAGTGGCTCCTCTCTTGGCGGGAGGATGCACAGTAAGTGGCTTACAGGGTTTTGGCCAATTTGCACCTCTCTGATGAGAAGGCTGTATGTCCAATGAACAGCTCCTTGGTTGCTTGTGCATTTGGTATCAATAGATGCGGTTTCCTGTTGGGCATTGCCCCAGCTGAGCTCTGTAATTGGAGCCTGCTCCACTGCAGAGCACCCAGGTCCTTTCCAGCTTCCCCCACAGTGAGCAGCCCCTCACCTATGTGTGCTTATGCTCCCTGTAAGTTCATAAGAGAGAAATCTCTTCCACCCACACCACAACTAAGGAGGATGCTGGTCCTGTGCCTCAGTGAGACATGTCTAGCTCAGGCTGGTTTTGCTCAGGGACACTGCTTAAGAGACTCCAGATAGCTCAAGGACAAGAAATCCTCCTATGAGATGCTTTTGAGAGCTTGTGCTATGAAACAACATGTCCTGACTATAGAATGATCCCATACATGTAATTATTTTCCCCCTTAAACTCTACATAGTTCTTCAGTTTACTAATCAGGCTGCTCAGGATGCTGCTCTGTGACCACTTGAGGTGTGACGTGGCACCTGAACGAGGTGCTGAGCTTTGCTCAATTGCCTGGGTGTTACTTTGGAAATTTGGAAATGGCCAACTTGTGACTTTGTAAAAAAAACACGTGAAGAAGCAATATAGCCCCAGGAGAGTTCAAGTAAACCTGTGGGCAAGGTCTGGAAATGTTCTGGAGGTACAGCAGGAAACTTTTAGAATTATTAGAAAAACATCAAGGAAATGGTCAGGAAACTTACAGAAATCTTGTGGAAAGGTGCTCATAAACCTCTGAGAAGGCTCGGAAAGCTGTGGGATCCTGCCCTCATGCGAAGGCGCCTGACCAGTTTCCCTGGGGACAGGTGAGGGCGGTAACTGTGGGACTGGCTTAGTGCTTCAAATAGCTGCATTTAGCCTCGGTGACTCATTAGCACTGATTTCTGAGGAAGTGCTGCTGTCCTGGGCCTATCTGGGGATGCTGCTGAGGGATCCACCCTGGTTGTTTGCCAGGGGCTAATTGGGCCCTGATGCTCCTGGGTTTGCCAGAGGGAGAGGCTGGGCTGACAGGAAGCATGCTTCTGTCCCTTCTGATTAATGGACTTCAACCCCCTTAACCCTGGTGAGAAATAAATCAGTTCTAAAGCATGCTACTTCTGACAGATCCCAGAGTCCCTCCAGGAGGTCCTGGTTATCCTTAGCCTCCCCTTTCCACTCATTATCTTGGCTGCAAGCCCTCTGCTTGGCACCATACTGGACACCAAAGTGGGGATGGAGATACTGGAAATAAAGCTCTCAAGGCAACTGGTCTTCAAGGAGGCGGCCAACAATGCCCTGGTATTGCTACTCCACCCTGGCAGGCACTCAGTAGGTCTTGTCCTCTCACCTCTCCCCACGATAGCAGTGCTGCCCTACCTATCTTTCCCCTCCCTTCCAGGGCCATGCAAAGCTCTTCCTCCTCACCATTCAGCACGAAATTTGGGCTGATGATATTTGTCATTTATCTCCCTGCATCCTGGCGGCTGGAGCCTCCTCCACCCTCACCCCTGCCATGTGCCAGCCTGCCCCAGCCTCTTCCTTTTCTTGCTACCCTCAGTGTTGATGAGGGGTTGGGTTTTCAGCCCAGCTCTGGGCCCACCTTGACCCTGCAGAAGTGACAGGATGGGAGATTTGGGAAGTGCAGGCATTGCAGGACTGTGCAAGGCTTGTGGTATTTGCTTGCAAGTTCTGATGGGACCAGTGAGTACCCAAGGATGCAGTATTTCCCCAGGATGGTTTCACATGGAAGTAAGGGTCTTTGCTCTTGCTTTCTCAGTGAAGATATCTGTTTTGGCAGACCNCTGGGCCCACCTTGACCCTGCAGAAGTGACAGGATGGGAGATTTGGGAAGTGCAGGCATTGCAGGACTGTGCAAGGCTTGTGGTATTTGCTTGCAAGTTCTGATGGGACCAGTGAGTACCCAAGGATGCAGTATTTCCCCAGGATGGTTTCACATGGTCTTTGTTCTTGCTTTCTCAGTGAAGATGTCTGTTTTGGCAGACCTGGTTCAGTGCATTTCTCCAGCTGGTAGGATTAGGCTGGCCCATGCTCTGTGCCTTTGGAGGAGACTGGCTTGACTCTGCCTCTGAAATCCTGCTCTGTGTGGGCAAATGTTCCAGCTGGCAGCAGCCCAGGTCTGGAGTTTTGTTTTGAGGTCTGTACTCCAGTTCCTGGCATTGACTGCACAGGTAAAGCTCTGGGTTTTGTTCAGAAAAAATACTGTGCAGGTACTCAAGTGAGTCATTGATGCCTCTGCCAGCGATGGGGGAAATCAGCACTACCCACGTATTGCAGAGACTCAGGGCAAATTGTCTTTCTGCCCAAGCCCTTTGGAGATCAGCTAATCAAAGGTCCTGCAGACCATAGCCCCAAATATCCCAACCCTGTCCACTTGGTCTGGTGGGCCCTGCTGCCTGAGACCATGTAAAAGTGTGTGGTTAAGCAAATGTGTCTGAGGTTTTCCTTTGTGTTTGCAAAGCACAAGAAGAAAATGGACAGTGGAGGGTCTATACTTTAAGGGTCCAAGTGAAGCAGGTCCTGGTGAGCAGGACAGGGTGCTTGGAGGGCACCCTGGGGCTCACTGCCTTGGTGCAGGCCTGGCCAAGGGGGAGGGCAGTCGTTTGGTAGCAACAGCATCCCTGGCCAAGAGTATAAATAGCTGCTCTGGTGACCCAGGGAAGAATGGCTGCATGGGTGAGGTTAATTGTCAGCAGAAATTATGGAGACATTGTTCCTCCCAAGATAACCTGCAAGGGATGAAGTGTGGAGCAAATTTTTCCCCTTCAGAGTGGAGGAAAAAGACCTGAAATATTGGTGTAGTGTCTTTGTTCTCAGCTTTAGGCTGGCTCTCCCATTTGTTTTTCTCCATTCCGTGTCAATGAGAACCAAGATGGATTAACTTTTTGTTTCCCCACTATGTCCTCCCAAAGGAGGAGCTGAGATAACTCCTGCAGGGCTGGACAAATTCTCTGTTTACTTTAACTTCACACTGAAGTCTTTTTTAGTTTTATCTTAAGCCTGAAACCTGGTGCTGAAAATAATTAGCTGGAAACATCTGCACTGGTCAGCAGAGTTCATGGGCTCATTCACAGATGAAACCTGCTGCTTGCCCTTCTTGTGGGCCTTGAGGTTTTTCAATTTGTCCCTGTGTGATCAGGCAGTTGGTCTGTGTCAGTGGCATGGGACAGGTGGCCATTGGCCTGTGTTGGTGGCAGCACCAATGCTGTGTCAATGCGATGAGGACAGTGAGGTTCGCTGGGACTGGGGATATTTCTCCTGGTGATGAAGCTCTCTGTCCTGTTGTTTCTGTGCACCTAGTTGCCAGACTATTTTCTCCACATTATTTTTTTAGTGGAGCATCTCTAGCTCTTCCCTTCTCCCAGCCCCTGCCATTTTTGGCTGCACAGCCTTGCTGTTACTGCAAGCCAGCCCTCTCACACATTGGTATTTGCCTTGGCTGGGAGCTTAATGACTCCTGTGTTTGGTGAGGACATGCCAGAAAGCCCAGCTGGGCCCCCTTTCAAGCCTGGGGCACTGAGCTGCTGTCATCCCACATGGAGACATCCCCAGCTCCAGAAAAGCAGCCCATCTCTCCTGATTGTCAGCTCCGTTCTTGTAGGGATCTCTGAAGTGTGATCTCTGCCACAGCTGGAAAGGTACCACAGGCTGATCTATTGGGCTGGAGGAGCAGAGAAAATGCTGGAGGACTCCTTTCTTCCTCCAGCCTGGGCTGGGCTTTGGCCAATCCACACCAGAGTGGTGGCAACAGCAAGAAGGTTTCATGGAGCTTGGAGAAAGCAGTGCCTCCTCTCCAGGTGGGAGATGCGAGGGATGTGCGGGGCTGTCATTGCAGAGGAATAGGTTGAGCACTGGATGCTCTTGTCCTCATTTATAAAGTCCTGCTGGGAGAAGAAAGCTTTGGCTCCTTCAACGCTGGACTGCTCCATACATAAAACACTTCTTCATCATTTTGCAATGCAGCTGAAAGGAGCTTTTTGGGGACCCACCAGCCAGTCCTTTCTCCCTCCCTGCTGTGAATTGAGCAGGCCAAGAGTTTTCAAGGTTTCAAGGAGAGCTGAGTTCACCCTGTTGCCTCCTTCACACATCTCATGACACAAAATCAAAGTCTCTGTTGTGCTTCTCCTGGTTGGGACTTTGCTTACAGGAAATTACTGAAGAAAGGTCTGATATAAATAACCTGGGAGGGGATGACCACATCCTTCTGTGAGAGGCAGAGGAGAGGTAAAACCTGAGGCTCAGCAACAGGCAAAAAAATCCCATCCCAGGGAAACAAAGCAGCTTTATGGCAGTCTGATGCTGGGGAGAGCAGAAGTTTTGCAATTCCATTGCCTTGGTTTTCTGTGCTGAGGGCCCTGGGGAAGCACTGCTGTGTAATTCAGTATGTGATCAGCATCTGAACTGCTGGGCAAGGGCCCTGCCTGAGCACAGCAAAGCCAGTGTCCAAGCAAACCTCTCTGACCCCCAGCCAGGCCCAGTAGGAGCCAATCTGTGTTCCAACCCAACCAACAATAACGTGTCATCAACTAAAATTTCAAGTGAAATTCTTATTTATTGCCTAAAAGCTCCTTCAAACTATTCACTGAAAATCCAAATCAAAATATTTTCTGGCAATTCAGATCAGAAGTTTGATACAGAAAATAACAGGATGTTTAAGCTTTGAAAAATATTCTTCCCTTGCCTGCTTGCTTTTATTTTTAATGCAACTGCTTGGAAAGGCTACTGCAAGAAGAAATTTCCTGCAAAACCTTCCACTTGGGCACAGAGAACTGCCTCCTGTTTTTAAGTCAAGCAATAGGTTATGATCTAGTCTGGGATCTGCAACTGGTAGTGTCAGTGTCCCAGCCTCAGGAACACTTAGCCCCTGGCAGAGGTGGCAGTGACACCTATCCCAAGGAAAACCTAAACTGTGGAGCTGGGGTGATGATAATGAATGTCCTCACTTGGATACACAGGACAGTGAGGTCCTACTTTTCAGGTTTGAGCCATAAGCTCCGTGTCTTCCTGACCTTACCCCAGGTGTTGGACAGCAGGTGGGTGTCTGATCATCACCAAAACAAAGCAGGAAAGAGGGAACAGAATGAAGCTGCCTTTACAAAGGAGGGCAGCTGATCTGCTCCAAAACCTTGGGGCCACCTCTCTAAGAAGAGTCTTTTCCTCCTTTTAAAAGTTGGAAGGACAAGTGACAAACAGGAGGAGTTCACAGCCCTGTTCCGTTCCTACAGCAGGAGCAAGGACCCCAAAAGTCTGCACTCACAGTGGTGGTGAGGGGGCTATAAATGGCCGAGGGACCCAGACCTGCCTCCCCCTGAGACTGAGCCAAGTGCCTGATAAGCTCCAGCTTGGCAAAACTCAACATTAATAGTTAAGGTTTGTATTGCAGGATCTCTGAAAGAGTGTATGGAACAGAAAGAGGAAACCTCTGGCTGTAGAGAGACTCTTGATATGTGATATCTGGGGTATATCTACTATTTGTATTATTAGAAGTTTAATATATATAAATTTTGTGCTTGTTTATAGACATAAAGCTTTGGTATTCAGTATATAAATCACAAAACTCAGAAATCCCAATTGCCAGCTCAATCATGTACCATCCTGACCACTTAACAATGCCCACAGGAACTCCAAAGCTAATTTGAATGCTAATTGTCACACTCTGGGGAGCAATGAGAACACAAACTAACACTTAGGATAGAAATTTCTGTTGCTTCTTAGGAATTCCCTCTATATAGGTGCTTTTATAAAACGTCCATGTGCTTTCCAGAAATTTCAGTGGGATTTCTGATTCTAGGAATTCTCCATTACTTTCTAGGAATTTCTTTGTGCTTTCCAGGAATATCCTTGTTCTTTCTAGGAATTGCAGAGAATTTTGTAGAGATTTTGGAGTGGAATTCCACGGTGCTTTCTGAACAGTTTGATGTGCTTCCTAGCAATTCCTGCCAGCTTTTGCTCACTTTTCTTCCACCAGTTTCTAGGCCTTTCCCTGTGCTTCCTGGAAGTGCTGCAGAAGGAGGGAGCCTGAAGAAAACTGGTGGCATTTCTCCTGATTTTCTGGGAAAGCTCCTTTCCCAGCAGGATTTCTTTAGCTGAGAACATCTTTGAAGCAAGCTGAGTTGGGGAATGAGATATTTTCAAGAGCTTCTGGCACAGACAGAGGTTATGTGTGAAGTCACCTGTTCCTGGCTCCTTTCCATCCATCACATGGAACATAAGTAGGTAGAAACTGGGTGATTTGGCACAACCCTGGCCTTGGGTTGTGCTGTCCTTTGTTGGGACAACTGTAATTTGATGAAGCAAAGCATGGGAGGTGAGAGGGGACATCGGCTTGTCAAAATGGCTTCTGCCCTTCATAAGAAATTTATCATCTTCTTTCCTTCTCCCTTTCCCTTCCCAAAGAGCAGAAGTCTGCCTCCGTATTTTATCCACAAATACCAACTTAGTGCTGGTTGGCCAGGGAGCAGTGGTGAAGTAACTCCCACAGGTCATGGATGGAGTGCTGATGCCCACTCACTGTCTGTCATAGCTCTGCTTCCCATCACCTCGCCCTTTCCAAACTTTTCACCTCACAAGATGATAATTTTAGGTCTGGCAAGAATGTGCCAGGGTGATTTTTTCTTTTTTCTGTCACTTAAATATTGTTTTTGATTGCATAAGGAGAAGACTATCCTTAGATCACAAGTCAAGGGAAAGCTGTGCCCTGAATTGCATTCACCCAAGCTGGTGTTGGCAAGTTAAGGTTTGGCTGGAAAATGGTCTTGGTGGAGAGCAGTGTCTCTGAGCTGGCTAGTGAGATCAGATTTTGGGACTCGTGATTCCGGGGTGGCCTTGTGGGGGAGATGCAAATCTGTGTCAAGTTTCTGCAGTCACCTTTAGGAGCCTGGATAAAGGGAGATGGATGGTGCTGTGCTGTGTTTGGGTGTGGGATTTGCAGAGGACACAGTGGAAAACAAGGCTGCACAAAGTGATACTGAAACCCTGGGCGGGACATCATTGGCCATAAAACGTTGTTTTACTGTGTCGACTAAATGCTTGCAAGGAACCGGGTGTTGATGGCAAGAGATTCATTAACAACAATGTTAATTGAAAAAGGGACAAAGACTCGATAAGGGGGTTGGCCAATCCTCCTGTTTGCTCTGGTGAGGCTTCCATGATGTAACGACCCACGGGGCTGGTCCCGGCATCCCTCATCCCAGATATGCCAGGGTTATGAATCAGGCTCCTCACGCCGTTCTCGGTCTCAGCAAAGCTCTGCCCTTGTTGCCCAACATCTTTTTTCAAACGAGCCTCCCAAGCTGAGAGGTTTCAAACGAAAGTTCCAAGTTGGAAGGCTCCTGGCCTGCTCAAGGTGTGAAGGGGATCCAAAAGCATTTGTTAAGGCCGTAGATAACTTTAAAAGAAATAAAGCTGCCCCCAAACTCTGCGGGAGGTACGTGGGACAGAGGGACCCGCATCGCGACGGCAACAGCACCCCCGCCCGCCAGAGGGCGCTGCCCTCCCTCGGGGGGGGTGGGACCCGCCTTTGTCACGTGGCGCGCGCTTCCCGGGCTGCGATTGGCTGGAAGGGGTCACGTGCGCGGGAGGGGGCGCGGCGCAGAGAGAGGCCGCGGTTGCCGGGGAGACACGGACGGTGAGGGAGGGGGGAATGGGGATTGGGATAGGGGGAGTGGGGATTGGGATAGG
>VYXB01000792.1:0-86563 GCA_013397135.1 Pachyramphus minor | reverse complement strand
CCAAGGGGGTTGTGGGCTGGTGAGGTGGGATGTGGATAGGTGGGACGAGGGCAGGTGGGATGGGGGGGTGGGGATGGGGGCAGGTGAGGCTGTTTCTGTGAGTGTGTCTCTGTGTGTGTCTCCTACTCGTGCTGTTTGGAGATGCGGTGGCTGGCGGGCTGTGCTGTGCTGTGCGAGCCCTGTGCTGCTACTGACACTCCCGTTTGTACCATTTTGCAGCTTTATCAGCAATGAGACGTAGCAGTAACGCTTAGCAATGGGTGACATTTTACCGTACGAGGCTGAGTTACTTGGACTGGTGAGAGAGGTTGGTTTTCTCTCATTATTTCTTTTCCTTTTGTTGTTGTTGTTGTTGCTGTTGAAATAAGCAAGGCAGAATTTCATAGTTGCTTGTATTCAGAGCGAGGCGTTGTAACTGTGGTCTACATTCTGGAATTTTTATTTAGCCAAGTGTTGCTACAGTCTGAAATCATACTGAATCATGTCATGCTCTGTAGGTTCAAAGGGCTCAATGTCTGTTAAATGTCAGCAGTCAAACAGCAAATCAATCCAAAATTATCTGTTGTTCAGTGGAAATGAGGCTCTCATTAAGGGAAGAATGAGGTTGATTAGATTTGACAACTTTGGGGCTTAAGTCCAGCCTATGCTAAAGGTGAGATCTTTAAAATCTTGCTTGGCTGCCACCTCATTCCATGTGTGTATAGAATCAGAAGCATATAAAAACCCTAGAGCTGGCAAAGCCCAGACAAGTCCTGAGACTACTGATCTCCATGGTTTAATGCCTAAGCGGGATTTTCCAGCTAGGCACTGCTCTAACCCTATTGCCCATAAGAGGAAATCAGAATAAAGTGTGAAAGAGTCCTGTGAAAAAGACAGTGAGAGACAAATGTTGAAGGGCAGGTGCCTCTGTGGCAATCTGTGCTTCTGAATACATTGGCTAAATGGAATGTTTATTAATTGGAACAAGGACACAAACTGTGATCTCTGCTGCTTGTTGCTTCCTCGTCCCCTAAGTTGACCATGTGTTGGTAGCTTTGCTTAGGACCCTGAGCGGAGACCAAGCTGAATCCCTGTGCCTTGTGTGATCCATCCTGTTGCAGTTTTTGGCATTTATGGATCCTTCTATACAGAAACTTTAACATTTCATGGCATTAATTTTGAAGCATTAATCATCTAAAAAAATTTTTGTTCCTGCATGTTTTTGTCTTGTAGTATTTGGATTTCGCAGAATTTGAAGAAACGGTGAAGGTATTTAAAAAGGAATGTAAAATAAAAGGCAAGCCACTACCTAAACCAGCAGATGTTTCCTCAAAAAATCCATTGCCTGTTCAGGTAATGCATCACTTACATTGAGTAATGCTAAAAACAGTTAAAGGCCACTAATAACCTATGAGTTACTGCAGCATTGAGATTATCTGAACTGTCTGAACAGATTCTTGGTTATTTGAAGAAGTCTTCTAGCAGTCTTCTTCCAGTACAGAAACCTTCAAATTTGGGTTTGGGTTTTTTTTCAGAACTCCAGTCCTTTTGAACACAGTAGTTTTGATTCACACTGCTTTTAGTTTTTAGCTTACCATAGGTTGACTGATTTTCACACACTCTGGGCATTTATTTTTCCCTTACAGTAAAACTTCCTTCCAAGAACTTTTGAAAATTTGGGCTTTACTTCTTGTATTCAAGGTTGCTTCAGGCTCTCAAAGACATTCAAAATACATGGTGAAAGAATACTTAGGCAGTCATTGAACTGTGATAGATTTTTTGATAAAACCTTGAATTTGAGGTTTTCAGATGGCACTTGAATTCTTCGTTCACTAAACTACTGCTGAGAAAATGTAGCTCTTCTGTGTTTGTTTTTTCACTGAATGCCTCTTCCCTTTGCAGGAAGATCTGCTTGCAGCATTTGAAAATGGTGAGCAGAAAGTTTTCTTCCAGCTCTGGGAGGAGCACATTTCGTCTTTGGTGCGGGACAATGACCCGGTTGCTCAGAAGTTGGAGTTCTATCTTCACATACACTTTGCCACCTTCCTCTTGAAACAAACTATGGGAAAGCCTGTAAGTTTGGTTCACAATTCAAACCTCAAATTGCTTTTGTTTGTTTTGCTTCATTTATCTGTCTTTAGTGTGAATGAGGATGGGATAGTTTGTAAGAATTTCTGGAGCGTGTATCCAGTTTTGGGCCACAATCTGCATTTTAGTTGTGCCAGACCCTTTGTATTGTGAAGTGCAGAGATGGAGCTGCCCTTATTTTGGAGCTGCTGAAATATTTTAACTTGGAAAATACCAGCACACCAATACTTTCACATCTCTATTTGCAGAGCATAGAAGATTCTTAAAACACTTACTTTGCTTCCAGTTTGGACTGTAGCTGTGAGTTAAAATATAATAATTTCTGATGAAATGGGGAAGCTGAACCTTGACCAGCTCAATATATCATATTGAAAAATATAATTCCAAGCTGTTATAAAATAAAATCTCTCTTATGTGCGACTTTTATGATGAAGAGACATTTAAGTAGCCTGGAGTCAGCCAAATTAGCCAGGGCTTAATAGCTCCTGCCTTTTACCTGTCAGCTGCTACAGGAGTATTTGGATGCCTTTCGTGTGTTTTCCAGCCTCTAAGGAACTTTGGTTCTGTTCTGTGTTCCAGCTCCCCTTCCTGGTGCTGTGCACCAGGGTTTTTTTGGTTCTCACTTATCACTGAAATAAAGCAGGTCTAAGTAAGTGTTTCCTCTTTGCCTGAGTGTGGAAATGGCATTTTGCTTTAGACATCTAGCCTGAAGTGTGCAGGAATGATTTACATATGAAATCAATTGTCCATCTCTTCTTTTGTTGGGCCTACATGACAGAAACAACAATATTGGCTTAAATTTTCTTTTATGACTGGTGAAAACATGATATAGTGCTCTCTAGTTAAATAAATGTAGAGTTTTGGAATTTCAAACTTGATATTAATATACTTGGGTCTCTGGTTGTATTTTCCAGCTTTGCAGTGCATTCAGAGTGGTAGTTTTCTAAATTAAATATGCTGCTTTATTTCCTAGGACAAAGCTAAACTTGAGGAAAGGATTTCACATTTTAAGGCATACCTGGAAACAAAAGGAGCTGCACTGAGCCAGACTACAGAGTTTCTTCCCTTCTATGCTTTGCCTTTTGTTCCAAACCCCATGGTACACCCTTCTTTTAAAGAACTTTTCCAGGTAAGTATCTGTGTTGCAGAGATGGTATTTATGATGACTTTTCTCATGGGGTGATAAATATTCAATAATGTTTAGTTTGGTGTTTGCCTTTATTATTTCCTTTAGCAGAAACTATACAATCCTAAAAAAACATGTATTTGATAGAGGAAGGGTTGTGAGAGTGCTGTCAATAAAGGGTGCCATCTTAAATATGTATTTTATATTTGCTTGAGTCTTGAGTGGTATGCCAGCTTTGTGGCCATAAATTAACATTGCTGCCTCTCCTTTTCCACACATCCCTGAAATATGGATGCTTCTGAGAATGACTATAATAGTTCAAGTCAACTTACTTCCTTTGATGTTTTTGCCCAAGACCACTATCTGTGTATATATAAATTAATTTAAAGCATGATATTTAGGCATAAGGAGACCAAAGCAGTTTCATTTAATGTGGAAAAGAGAAAGTTGACTTAATAAGTAATCCTCTTGTAACAGAAAATGAATCAGTGTTTTATGTGTCCTGAGACTCTTCCCCCCACCTCCCAGATAAAAGTGCTGGAAGAGCATAGCTGTGCTTAGTGCCACAGGCATTTTTCCTAGTTAATTTTTTTTGTTAAACATGTTTCAGCCTTTGCATTTGAAGGAATGTTTCAGATTTGAGTTCTCAGACTTGCTTGTGCAAGGTGAGAAGAGAGTGTAGAAGTTCGTGTGCTTGAATTTCAAAATAGATCTCCTTACCAGGTGCACTTTCAGTGGGATGATGATCTGGAGTTACTCTGCTGGTGAAGGGGTAATAAACACCATTACACTGACCACTCTCTGGGCACCGTGCAGGTGATGGTTAGGAGGTGACTTTCAGAGCTGGGGCTTGATGTTCTGAATGTTGGTGGCAATCCCTGTGGTGAAGGTTATCTGCTCAGAATGCTTCCCTGTCCGACCACGTGGAGAGTTGTGCTGTCCTGGCTAAGCAGCTGTGGGCAGCCATTGTGGTGCAAGGAAATGCCTCCAGCCTGCATTGCTGCCACGCTCTTTTTGATATCAAATCAAGGCTTAAGTGATATTTGCCCTAGGCCTGACTTTGGATGTACCAGCTGTTGAGGAGCTCCAGTTTATCACCAAAAAAGGCATATACTGCCATTTTCCTTTGGGACTAGCTATAAATAATGAGATAGACTGGTTGACCTCAGAGATGGGATATGCCTACCCTTTTTTAATTATACTTAGCAGCTTTTTTTTTTAATGCCTTATCTAAGATGAGATCCTCAGGTTTATTCATAGTAACCCAGTGTCCAAGCTCTTAGTCCACAGTCACTCATATTTTCTTGTGGGAATTGTACAACTCATTCCATGTTAGTGAAACACAGAATGTTTTATGTTTGAGAAAGAGCAGCAGTGAGTCACTAGCCTAGTAAGCAGTGTCCTGATGGCATATATTTTTCTCAGGCGTCTGATACTTTATATAGCTGGAGTTCCTGTCAGTTTGTGTAATACATCTTGAAAAATAATATACACTTCTCTCTGTAGGAGACAAGGTTCCTTTGGTAATATACAGTGTGCTGTGGTACACCACTGTCTGGATACTGAATTGGTAAATGCAGCAAGTAAATTCTGTACATTCTCCAACGTGGTGAAATAAGGGCAAATCTGAGCTGCGAGAACAGCTTGCGACATAGACGTATACAGCAGTAAATTTAGGAAGCTCCTGCTACTTTTTGGAAGATAGAGGTTTTTCATCTGTTGGCTGTCTTTTCCTCAAGCAGAAACTGGCTTCACTGAAGGTGTGAAATAGAAGAAATGAGTATTTGGTGGATTTCTAGGTGTATTTTGGCTTTTTTCCTTAGCTGTTATTTTCTTGTGCCTGTGAGACGCTACGTCAGGCAGAAGACAGCATTCAAGTTAATGGTGTTGGTCTGTTATGTTGGTCTATTTTTTGTATATGAGTTGTTTTTCTCCAAATCCTTATTTTAGAAATGTTGTACCCTGATCACCAGTGTCATGTCATGATTCTTGCAACAGTTATTGATAAAATCAACAATTCCCAGATCATGCTAGGAGTGAAAGATGATGAAAACTGAGCACTGCAAACTTATTCATTTTGTACACTAATAAATGTAAAATTCATATTAAATTCATATTAATTTTTCATTTTTTTCTCAAGTTGCTTGTATTTAAAGGTGTCTGTACTTTAAGGGCAGTTGTTGCATGTGCATGCAAGGCACCAACACTATGTGATAGTTTTGTACTTGAAATAAAGCCACATTGTGCTTCTAGAACTCTTGTCTAGAAATAATCCTGAACTTCCCTCTTACTTCTTTAGACTTTTATGGGTAGTGAGCAAACACGTTCACTTTAGTAACAGTGAAGGGGAAATCTTTTCAATCCAATGCTGGCTGCCTTCTAGTGGAAGGTTGCTGTGATCCAAACAGTACTTTCTGCAGAGTGTACATATTTGGTGAACAGCTGTCATTGTTTGTTTTTCTTTTCAAGGATTCTTGGACGTTGGATTTGAGGACAAGATTGGAAAAGTTCCTGTCTCTGACTCTCAAAGCCAGACAGACTCCTTGGCTTCTCACTTTATTTGTATCCTTTTAAAAAAACACTTTGAAGATAATTAGAATTACTAATAAAGAGGCAATATAATTTATTGCAAGAGTGTGCTGATAAGATTTATTGCAAAATTGCAGTAATGTTACAGTTCAGTGTCTTTATGATAGGAAACATTGTTTATATTCCACATTCAAAAAAAAAATTGTAAAAGTTATATAAAGGCAAGGTATAGATACATAGACACATATGAACCTGCACTTTTATCATATGACCATTCTTTGCTTCCATGTATAAAGTACAGGATACCCAAAGGCACCAACCTGACCTCACTTCTTTCTCAGTATTTCTAAAGCTGTTAGTCTTTTAAATTAGCTATGTCAGGGTCTAACTGAAAGTTTTCCAGGGCTTTTAAGGATTCCAGAAATTATTGGTTCACTCAATCGCTTGTGCTGCAGACTGTATTGTTTTTCTAACAATTCTGTTTAAGCTGTGTTGTCAGGCATAATTTGCAAATTAACTGGCTATTTGGCAAATTTTCTTCTCCAGTTTTGGTCTATACAGTTAAATATGAGGTAGACAAAATGAAACTGGAGTCTCTGTTTCTGGCTCTTTTTTTTTTTTTTTTTAATAGTGCAACAGAGGTTGAAAGTCCTTTTCCTGCTATATCCTACTTTTTTCTAAAGCAGCATGTTGCCATGGTGGTATTGAATAATGAGCTGGAAATTAGATCCCTTCTGTTTCATTCCTGCCCGTTTACCAAGATGGGGAGAAGTGATCAAAACACTGCTTTCACTCCCATATTACAGGTGTTTGTGTGGGAGTCTGCCATACAACAGTTGAGGAAAATTTTCTCTTTGCTTATTCCTCTTTATGAAGCGAATCCTAATTAAACCTTGGATATTTCTTAGGTATAAAACATCACTTGCCTTAAAACACTTTTATGTTGATTTTATGTAAAATCAGCAGTTTGACTTTTCGTTTTCATGTTAATGCAGTTAACAGTCCGGAGTTACTGTATCTTATACATCAGGGCTTGATCTAGTGTCTTTAAAGGTTAACCAAAGGTCTCGACACTCTATGCAACATTCCGTTTTGTGCACTTAAGAGATTTTCATGTATTTATTATTGATTAATTTATTCTTCGTCTCCTGTGGCACATCAGATATTGGCTGTTGTCTGGCACAGCAGGAATATTTGGCTTGGTTGAGTTTGCCAGTTGGTTCAGTTTCTCATTCTGTGTCTCTGGAGCAAACATGTACTGAAATGATGCACATTTTCCTGAACTGCCCCTACTTGTGCAACAGAAAGAGAGTGGACAGTGCAACAAAGGTAAATGCTGAGATGTGGTAAGGATGATCTGGAAGACTATTAGGGGCTGTGATAGTAGCAGAAGGCATGCCTACAGGGATGGGGAAACTAGTAATGCATGGCAGAAAGTCCTTTGAAATCCAGACCCCTGCCTTGGGGTTATTGCTGGACTGCTTGGGCTCGAAGGGTTGAGCATCAATAGGCACACACAAGAAATGGGAGAGGGCCTAGTAGTGGAATTTGTACTTAATGTCTATTCTGTCCTGAAATGTAAAAAATAATGGAGAACTCCATAAGAAGTGCATACCAGCTGTCCACTTTTAGTTCTGATGAAACTTGCCTCAGATTGCTTTCCCTTACCTGCTTGTGCCTGTCTGTATCTTGCACGTTTTAAATCTCATACAGTTGTTCTGGTGACTGCCTGATAATCTTAGACAAAGCTGATTTCGCTCATCCTGTTTAAACTCCTAAAATAGTACATATTAGTATCTCCTGAATAAGAATGTGTTAATTTAAGTGACTGGCTGATGTGTTGCATTTTGAGGTGCTGCTTATATGCGCTAAAGTGTGTGTGTGACGTGGGGCCCTTTAGAAATAATGAATCCCATTAGATGCTGATGACACTTGAAATATGTGCCTTTAAAAATCAGTTCAATAAATAGAACTTAGCTTTCCAATACCTTGCATTCACTTTTTCACGTGACTTTCTGCATACACTTTATAGGTAGGGATCTGTATGAGACCAGCTGGCTTCTTCTACCTCCTCTTGAGGTAATTTAATCTGTAGGTTTCCCCTGAGGATTTACTCCTTGTAGATTGAATTAAAGGCTTTCTTCTAGTGTGAGTTCCATGTATTTTCTTTGTTATTTTGAGCCTTGTGCTGCATAAGACTTTCACCGAATGTGGATTTTTATTTTCCAGAAGTTACTCTTGTTCCTCATGATGGACTTTCCTGAAGGCAATAATTCCATACTCTGATTAAAAAGAAATTACTACATGATTGGGCCTGAGTTATTTTGGGCCTAATTATTTTTCATTTGGAAGGTTCTGTGCTTTCTACAAGTACGGGAACTGTCATGGAACTGAATCCATGCAGGTCAGCCTTAATTTGTAGATCTGTTACATGCCTTGGAAGTTGAGTCAGTTTGGACTTTTCATAAAGGTTACTTGAGGACTGTCTCATTTGAAAGTTTTGGATCCGAGAGGTTATTTTTGCAGTAACTGCTCAGCTCGTGTGGGATCCACAGCACTTCTTGCTGCTGGAGAATGTTTCCTTTATCAGTGAAGGGGAAACACAAAGAAAATTTATAAGCAACACACGAATGAAGAGCAGTATGGCAGAGTCCAGGAAACAGCCTTTTATAAATAGTTGCCAGTCATCAGTCTGACACACTGAAGTACTTCAGTTTTGGGTGGGGTGGTGCAAACGCTCCTGCAGGTGCCCTGCAGAGTTCTGTGTGTTTACCATGCCTCGTTTACCTGCACAGTCTGGCTTTTTACCCATTTGCTAAAAAACTTTAATCCCTGTATGACTTTGAAAGCTATTTGTGTGGCAGTAGTGCTTAACTTACAACTCTCCCATATGTTTTCAGTTTGGCTGGAAAGGAAGGAATTGCAGAATGGTTGGCACCTTGCACAGAGAGTTTCAGACCTTCTTTGTGTCCTCTGTGCTAAGAGGAATGGAGGGAATGAAGTATTTGGAAGTGTGTTCAGCTGCTGTTCCTTTCACTGCCTCATTACAAATCTGTGGATGAGTTCACAGCCACTCTTCCACTCTTTCAGGGAAGGGGAGAGGGGGAGAAGTGTGTCAGGCTGCTGCACAAGAGGAAATGAAGTGTGACCTACCTGTCTGTCAAGATTTACTAGAGTCTAAATGACTGTTGATGTGGAAATATGTCAGAATATGGATAGTAATTTTTATGGAGATGAGGTAAGCAAGAAGGAGACTCCTGCCTCTTTTCAGAGCAAGGTTTCAGTGTCACCTGAGGAGCCCCAGTGTCTGACAGCTCTTGGGACCTGCATCTCCTCTGGTCAGAGCTTTGCTGCATTGTGGCAAGGAGCTCAACCTGGCCAGTGTCAGTGCTTCTAGCAAAGTATGTGAGGGTGGGCTGAGATTAAGAGAGAAAGAGACAGAGCAAGCACAAGTTCAGGAAGACTGTTTTAGGCGTAGGTAAGTTGTTCTAAAGGAAAACAACCAATCTCTCACTTAGAGCAAAAAGCTTATTGTGGAATTATGTGCATACATGTACCTCCTTGGCTGCTTGTAGGAACTGGAGTTAAAAAACTCAACCATTACACACGTGAGAAAGCAGGCAAGAATACTTGTAGAAACATGCAGTAGTTCAGCTGATGCCTGATGCCAGCATCTTCATTTGGCAGAGTGACAAGCTTTGCTGTGTGTTACATCTTCCTACACTGGGAGGTTAGTCCTCTGTGCTGTATTTCTCTGTCTTTTCCTCCACCTATGAATGTTTCATATGAATAATAAAGGTCTAGAGAGCTTTTTTTTTCTTCCTCTTTGATAAGCTTATCATATGTAAAGAGCATTTGTCAATGTTGGGAATTGTGTTTGGGAGAGGAAAGAGAGAAGCCACATGTCTCGAGTTACTCTCTGATTCCTGTTATGGTGCAGTTTGATCAGTTCTGCAAGGTGACATAAATGTAAACTGAAATGCTTCTGAAAGGTACCAGTTCCTTTTACCCAATCCTGACTCAGAGGGTAATGATTTAATGTTTCAAACAAGCCACTAAAGACTGATTTTTACCTGGGCTGGTAGCTCCCTGATCTGGGTAAGTGAATGTGACAGGAGTGCAAAGGGCAAATGGGTCAGAGCAGGACCAGCTCTTCCAACAGCCCTCTGTGCTTGGAACAGGTACTTGTCAGTGATGATCTGCCCTGAGTTTTAGTTATGTAATGTTTTTCCTGCTGACTCTGGTTGGAAGATGGATTTTCATCACTGAAAATTTTACCCACTGGGCAAATGAAAAGCAGGCAAACTCTGAGAAGGTTACTCTGTGTTTTGGTGCTTCCAGCTTTCCTCTGACTGGAAGTCATGCTCCAGATACATCCATTGGAAATTTCTGAATCGAATGTGTTGTGCCACAGTTAAATAAAAATATATTCCAGTTTGCTCATCTAGGCAATGGAATAAAGTGCTGGCGTGGCTGAGTTTTGTGCCATGGTTGCTCTCAGAATCTGTTTAGAAAAATGTTCTTGTTTTGGAGCTGTATAATACTAAAGCTGTGGTAGCAGTTTAACAGTAGTGGCTGTGGAATAAAGATAAACTCAAAGTTGAATTATTATTATCAAGGCTGAATAATCTGGGTTGCCTTTGGAAGCTGTCTTAACTTCTCTGAGTTTTAAGTTAATGAATATTGATTGCAGTTGAGATGGTTTCAACAACTTACAGAATTGTAAAATGTTTGGTGCTCTCAGCAGGATTGCTTAATGTTACTGGGAGCTGTTCTAGTAGTGTTTTGTTTGTTGGTTTTGGAGGTTTTTTTCAAGTGCATTTGCTGGATTTGAACAGGATCTGTGGCTTGTCACAGCTTCTATTGTTACTTCACACCAGATTTGGGTCCCTCCTAGAAAGTGTAAGAGAAATGTAATTAGGGTGATTTGATTTGCAGCTTGGTATCAGGTGTCAGTGACAAACCCTGGAGGTACAGAATGCTGTGGCTCATGAATGTTTCTCAGAAAGAAGCCACCCTTAGGGGGGAGGAGGCTTTGAGAGTAAAATAATTGTGTGGGGTTTTTTCTCTCTTAACTTGTAGAAGTAAGAAAATGTACCTTCTGTGTATTCCATGTTTAATTTTAAGATTGTCAATTTATAGCTACAGTTTATATCTAAAGTCTATTAACACACTTTTTCTGTAAAAGATCCCATTAAAAAGATAATTTTTCTTAAATTTTCTGATAGCAAAAATGAGCTGTTCTGCCATCTACTGCTTTTAGTATAAATGGGATAAAAAACCCCAACGCATTTCAAAAACTCCAAAATCTGTAAGATGTGACAAATTTTTAAAGCTGTCTCCAGCATTTGAAATCATAGAAGTAGCCATGGTGGTAACACCGGACTTCCACTCCCCATTTTTCCCTCTCCTGAGGATTACCACCCTGCACCATCTGCCATGGGACAGCAGAGGTTTGTTCCCCAGCTTAGAGAGCAGTGGAGCAAAGGGCCAGATTTTGAATAACTACACCTTAATTCTCCAGAGCTTTTTTATTATAGCTGTAAGATGTTATATGCTGAGCTTTTTTAAACTCAGAGGTAACTGTGCAGTGAAACTTAGTACTGCTTAGGACTCTCCAAATGAAGATCCCAGAATTCTGCTTACATCAGTTGTGTTTCCCAGTGCTTCGGTGTTCCAGGGACATATGACGTACATATTTATGGAAAGAGATAGTGAATCATGAGAGAGGGTAATGATTTCCTAGAAGATCATGGGCAAAACCTGTTCGAAGCCAGGAACAGGAATTAGTTTTTCTGTTTTCCAGTTTTGCATCTTAGCTATTTTGTTTTTCTTCCCTTTGGGTCTATTTGGACCTAAACTGTGTCATATTGAGCTTTTTGGAATGCTCTTCCCTCAACCAATTTTTTTTTTTTAAATCCCTGAGAAGGAATTCTACTTTTGTCTGAAACTCCGTAGTCAGGCTGATTCCTGCCCATTGTTTCACAGAAAATACTATGGTAAATATTCCCTGTGTTTGCAGATGGGCCCGATGCCATTTTCACAACACTAAAGCAATACTGGCTTCTCAGCAACCTAATTTAAAACATAACGTTCTAGCAAAATACAAAACATCAGCAGTAACAATAGGATTATTGTACCTCCCTTCATAGTTTTGTCTAGTCACGGAGATGTGCACTGTGGTACACAGCTCCAGATTCCATGCCTGAGTTCCATGTAGAACTGATTTGGCTGGGACTGACACTGGGGTGGAAGTTACAGATTCTGATACTCAGTTTGCTTTTGTGTGTAAGGTAATTGATGCTGAAGGAACAAAATGTGTCATAAATGTAACAGCTATTATTAATTTATTTATTGAAAAAAGACAAATTTGAGTTATTTTCGAAACTGAAGGTACTAAAAGTGACTGATACAGCTTACCATCAACCAGAGTCACCTGAAAAATTTTTTGAAGTAGAGAATTCCCTGCAGCTTCAATGAATTCAGTTGAAGGAAATAAGAAATGAGGAATTGGATAACTTGAATGTTTTTTTGGTTGGATTGGGGGTTCTTGCGTTCTGTGAATTGTACCATTTTCCCTAAAAAATCGAAGACTTAGTCTTTACTTTAAAATAAGCAAAGCACTAACTAACCTAAATACCAGTGGTCAATTCCTATACATTAACTGGATTAAACATCCACCCTCATGGTGTAATCTAACAAACACTGGCTTGAATGTCAGAGTAGTTCCCTTCTCCTGTTTTGGAGTTTTATCTTTGGAGTAGCTACTTGACCTTTCCTGTTGCTGGTCATGATAATGTTTTCTACCCTGTGTTACTTTAGTGAATGTCACAGATAGTGCATGACTCCTCTGCAGACAGCAAGTCCAGTTCATCAGCTGTGTATTCTCATTTGTTCTTCTGATTCCATGCCCAGAGCCTCCTTTTGTCAGGGATAGCCTGGAACTTCTCCTAGTAACAGAACCTTTAAACCAGTGTCTTCTTCACAAATGTATTCAGTGGTGTTCACTGTCTGATAGTTGTGAGGTTGCTGTAACTGGGAGTCAGTTGTTTCTTTGGCAATTAAGGCTTAATAAATATTGTAGCCGTTGTGAGGAAAATGGAATCACACTAGAGGTGCTGAGTTATCCTTGCAGTGAAATTCCACACCTTGGAAGTCGAAGTTTTACCTTCAGAGCAATGAAAATGCTTGTGCGTTCTTTTATCCTTTTGTTTGAAAAGGTGATGCTATTTCTTGACAGAAACGTTGGAACATCTTCATCAACAGTTAGTGGAGTCTGAGCACAGGACCATGACCTACCTGAAACGATTTAACAAAATGCAGGCAGACTACCACAATCTCATTGGAGTCACTGCAGAGCTGGTGGATTCTTTGGAGGCCACAGTCAATGGCAAGATGGTAAGTGATAACTCAGATGTGTGCTTGCTTCCACACCTCCCCAGAAAAGGGAGATCAAAATGTGAATTAAGCTTTGTATTACGAGCATTTCTGTTAGTACTGTGGCTCTTTACTGATGAAACACAGCACTTTAGATGAGAGGTTCTTCCTTTGACCCTGTGTGGAAGGATAAATGTAGTGCAAAAGATGAGTTGAATTGTGCTGGCTCAGAAATCTTGAAAAAACTAATCACCATCTCACAAGACACCTCAGATCTCTTGTGAGGGTTCCCTTCTGAGCTGTGGCATCAGCAGTGATTAGAGGGTATTTGTGTGACTCCTGACTGCAGTCCAGCCCATAACGGTCCTTGTATGTTTAAAACTTCTGTCAGGTCTGTTTTAAGTTCCACGGTGCTGGAAACAGTATTCTCATCGAAAATTTTGCAGAGGAAAAGCCTTGCTCTCTGTTCTGCTGAGCTGAATTTGTTAATTTAATTGATAAAGGGAGCGGGGGTAGGAGTGCATGAGTTACTCACCATGTGAAATGGGCCACGTGTATGTGACTGAAGAAGGTACAACTTTCTTATGGGCATTTTTTATACAAAGTTCATTGTATGTCTGCTCTGTTGTGCTTTCTTCTCTGCGAGCATGCCTCTGCTGTAACTGCTGTGTAACCTGAAGGTTATTCTGATGGCAGATGTTAGTGGCCTCTAGATGGTTTTAAAGGAGCTGTGAATTGTTAGCAGAAAGAATGAGCTGGGATTTACTGTGCTGCCTGCTGAAAAGTCAATATGTACCTTCCTCCTGCCATCAGCAGGAACATCTTGTGGTTTGCTACTGTGCATCTGGGATCTCTGACTGCGCACGTATTACTGCAGGGAAAAATTTGCCTGTAGGTGTGGATTATGTTTTACAGCAGATTAGGAAAGGAATCTGCTCACATGGGCTTCGAAAACAATAAGAAACACGTAGTCATGCATCTGCTGCCTCCCATTTCACACCTCAGTGCTCTCCAGGGTGATATCCAATTACCTGCTGTGGGGGAGGAACCAGGCGCTGGTTCTCTTTTGTTACAGATGCTTGTTTTAATTTCCTTTGTAAGCCTTGTGCGTGGCAGTCATTTAATCCTTCCCAAGTGTGTCCAGCTGAGGGTGCTCTTCTGTTGTGAATCTTGGTTTCTGTCATTTCTGAATCCAAAGTGGAGTTGGGTACGGAATAAAGTCATGTTGAAGCTGCAGCATTCTGAATTTGAAGGGTTTTGTTGTCTTGCTGTAGGTCTGGGAATATCAGAAGTGTCCCCATTTGTATTTCTGAAATCTCGGTGCTCTTGCCTCCATTCTGGGGAAGTTAATAACTGTTCTGAAACTAGGCTGTTCTAATGTGGTGTAGATTTCCCAAAACAAAAACCTAAACCCACTGAGATGTTTTGCATTGAAATGCAAAGTGCTGTACTGTGTAATTCATGTTTATTCTCTTTGCATTGAAACACATGGTTTTGTACTGTGTATTTATTCTCTCTGCTTTACAAGACAGTTATGTAAGTTCTGCTCTCTAGCTAGAAAACACATCAACATATCATTGTTTAAAGCACAAAACTGCTTCATTTTTGAATTTGATTTGATTTTGAACCTTTTGATTGAAGAAAATCTGTATGGAAACATAGGTGTGACAAATTCTAGTTTTCTTCTAGACTCTCTGAAAGTGGTGAGCATTAGTCTTGTGAATAGCATAACAAATCACAGATAAAGAGAATTTACAGTTACTTTAATTTCTGAACGGAACACTGCTTGCAGTATGTTCCTTGTGCTCACATCGATGAGTCTCAGGTGTGTGATTTCTTACTCTCTTTTAAAAAAAATCAAACAAACAACCTTTAATAACAGAAACACTTGTCTGGTAGAAAGTGTAAGTTCTATATAATCCTGTTCCCGCTTTGTGTCCTAATTTTTAGATCATGCCAGAGTATCTTCAAAGTGTTTGTGTTCGCTTGTTCAGCAATCAGATGAGACAAAGTGTAGCACACAGTATTGACTTCACAAGGCCTGGAACTGTAAGTATTAATGTTTGGGATTTTTACAATAACTGTCTCAGTAGACAATACTACCTAAGCTGCATATTGAACAATAAATGTGCGATGCTAAAGACGAGACATAATGTGTTCAAGCTTGTCTAAGAACATGGCAATTCTTAAAGTTTTGTGGATCTCAGCTGCTGGTGAATGACATGGTTATGCATTCATAGCAGCAAAAGTATGATTACTTCTGTTGTTGTGAGGACAGTAAAACTTGTATCTGTTTGCTAACTGAATGTTTTAAAAAAACAAAGATAAACCCTAAAGCTAATGCTCTTAGTGGGCGTGATGGCACATCTTAGCCAGTTTAATTTAGCTAAAAGGGGGAGTGGTGCTCAGCTCTGGACTCGTGCTCTGCTCCTTTCTGCTGTCAGTGATGTTCCTATAACCCTAGAGAGAGCTGGCTTAGCCAGCTAAAGGAGAAGCATCACACAGGATCATGAGAGCCAATGAGGAAAAGAGGAGGAAGGGAGGACTTCCCTCTTCAGTAAGAGCCAGTTGTTAGATGAGCAGTTAGATGATAAACCAAAGCCACTTTACTGATTTACATGATGGACTTTTAACATCCTATCTAAGAATCTTTGATCTTATTGATAAGCAGCTCAGGATCCCTGGGGTTGGTTTTTTCCTCACTTCACCAGCCTCTGGTTTCTTTTCAGATGACTGCACTATACCTTGCTTGTTAATATTCTGTTCAATCTCTTCTGCCCAAGTAAGAAAGAGACTTTGGGGTTATTTTTCAGCAGCAGAACCAGTTTAGGATAGTTTCTAGTGTCTGTGAAACTATTCCTGTGAGATTTTAAATGACTTAATGATAGCAGAAAAGCAATTCAGTGCTACAACCGTTTTTAATACCTTGCTTGTTGAAGTTATTAAAATACTGTTAATATTAAGGCTACATTAAAATATTTTAATAATATTGTGTGCCACTGTTTTACAAAGACAAGCTAAAATCGTGAACTGTGATTGTTGTTTTTGCTGTGGCAGGTGTTCATGTGTATTTGTAGTAGGAGAGCTTCGTGAACTGTCAAAGGAAAAGCAGAAGAAAATAAAATTCCTTATTCTAGCCAAGGTTTTTAATAAGGACGTTATGGGTACATTTTGTTCCTCTTGGAAATCTGTTACAGAAAGATAAGAAGATAACAAAAATGTTCCCTTTTCTCCGCTATGTGCTAATATTTTCAGCTATAAATATTGTTCCTCATTGCTCTTCATGCTATTTTAAATTCCTTCACTTCCCTGTTAATGATCAAAACTCCTTTCTCTGACTTGCCATGGATTTAGGAGGTGCTCTCTTATGCAGTCTGCAAAAGCTGCTACGCCAGGGTTTGAAGAAGGATCTAGGATCTGTTTGTCTGCTGCTTCAACATTGTGGGCTGTCTGCAATTCCTGTCTGCTCAGATTTATTTCTGAGACAATGCATTAGGTACCCCAGTAGTCTGTATTTCTGCCATCTGATGTTGGGGTTGTGTATGTCTCCCTTTCCAAGTACTAACATAATCCATTCTGTACAGCCATGTGCCCTCTTCTCTCTGTTCCTCCTCTCTGCTTGCATCAAGACTTTTCTGTTTCTCCCGTGCTTTCAAAGTGCTCCATTTGCCCAGGGTTTTGTTCATTTTTTTTGTCTTTCTATCATAAATTGAACCTTCAATCTCCTGAACCATTTTGGGAAGGGGCCAGCGGGAAGAGTGTAACCCTCATTCAAAGTGCTGACTTGTTTCTTTATCCACTCTGCGGAGTGCAGAGTGGCTGGAGCTGTGTCTTCTCTGACAAAAGCTGACTGGATTATTGCTAGACTGCATGTTTTTCTGTACACCTATCACAGCGCTATTTTAGCATAAACATCTATCCTGGTATGGTTTAGCATCTTAGGTATAGGCATGTTTCCTTCTCTGTGAAAAAAGAGACTTCTAAGAGTTTTAAGAACAATAAGTGATCATTGAAGAAGTGTGTAGGCAGCAGAGTAGGAACAGTATTTAAGCCAGAATCTCTGTTACTGGAGGGTTTTAAGAACAAGGTAGACAAAAGTTACCATTCCCGAGGAGTGGTTGCTGCCTGCAACCACTCACTCTCTTGCAGCCACGCGTCTTCTGTTTGCTTTTAGTAAAAGATACTTTTCTGTGAAATGATTACTGATCTTTTGCATCATGTTTATTTACTTCTGCTGCTCCAAAAGTGTCTCTAAAAGCATTTCTTCTCTGAAAGCCCCTTTTCCACTATACTTAAGCCACTACAGCCACTTTAACACAGTCTCCAGCTGTGCAGATAGGTTGGAGAAAGACGATGTGGTGGTGGTGGATTTTTTTTTTCTGCTGGAGGTAAATCTTTGCCTCTCTTTTGTCCTGAATTAGCTGGGTTAAGCTGAGTAAAGCTGTGTTTTTCTAGCACGTTTGTATCTATTTTTATACTAGGCTTTACTAGCATGACTGTTGCTGTGTGACTTTGTGGCTCCTTTACCCACACTATTTGAGGTAGTTGCTGCGCCAGCCAAGCTCTCTGGTGAAGGACCAGTCCAGTTATAGCACTGAGACTGTTTAGATTATGGGTTTCTTGACTGTTTTAGGTCACTCTTTGACAATGAGGTTATAGTAGCTACTGTGGTTGAAATCTAATGTTGTTTCTATAAGCAGATCCCCACAGGCTGTCTGAGGCATTAGCCAAGTTTTGGAGGGCTAATCACAGTCTTTGCATATAGACATTCACTGAGTCATAATCAGATTTCCTCATCTTATTCTTGATTGATCATAATTTCTTCATTTATTTCCCATGTAGAGAGTTCTGGTTTTTGTACATGAATAGCAAACATATAGAAACACAAATAAGTTAAGAAGAAAAACATACATATAGCCCATCTCATGAGAAGAAAAATGAAACTCCTTTCTCATCATCTCAAAATATTTCTAGCCACTCCCTGACTGTTGATCCAGGAAGCCAGATGAGATGGACTAAAATTCTGATTGCTTGCCACTAGGCCACTAAGCCATCCCATTACTTTTTCTCCAGGGATTCAAATACTTCATTGTTATACACTCAGATGTTATTGTTCTACCCTTAAGTGGTTTCAGGTTTTTGCATAAGTTTTGGAATAAAGCTGGAGGCACTGTGACCCAGACTAAGTAGTAGCACGAGTTCACAGCATCTGTGCTGGATTTGTGTTGGAAGGGTCCTTCACTTTTTGCTTATAAATACTTAGAGACACTGGAGTGTGGTCTTTCCAGCTACTCCATTTCACAAACAACCTTCTGCTGTAAGGGCCAGTCACCTGTATAATTGCAGAGGGGCAACTTCTTTGCTCATCCTTACCACTAGGTCTCTGTATAGGCAAGATAAGTGAGAGGTTTTTTTAAAAAAATTAATTGTCTAAAGAGTTTTGACAGGCATTAAATATGTGGTTTGTTGTTTGGGATTTTTTTGCCACTTCACCTTGAGTATTAAGGATTTGATGCTGTCTCACTGACATCACCAGTGTCAGGGCCAGACCCTTAAATAAATTGGTTCTGGTGGATCAATATCTCTAAATAGATGAGCAGAAAGGAAAATCATTAGCAAGGAAATTACTTTTTTTGTGGTACTGTCATGCAGCCTTAAATTCCTATCTCTGTTATTTCGGGAATGAGTAAACCTGCATTACATAGTTTGGAAGGAGGAGGTACTTGAGTTTACAGTCAGCCATACTGGTACAACTGAGGGCACAATCCAGGATTTGCGTCAGCTTCTGAGAGCAGAAAATGCTAAAACTGCATAATTCTCTGAGATCTGTACTTGAGCTTTACAGTGTATTTTGTTAAATCAGCTACACTACACTGGTGGTTTGAAGTTATACGGGGAAGGAGGATTTATTATGAGTGCTGTTAACCAAAATGAAGAAATGCCCAAGGAAATTAAGGAGAATACTTTGGATTATATCCTTGGTAGCATTATTTGTATGCAAGCTTGATTTTGTTCCCAATGCGTTGTGCTCAATTTTTAATGTCAGGAAAGCAGTATTGTGTGATAGAAATCCTTGAGGTCTCAGGCTTTGAAATTACAATAAAGGTGACATGTGTCAGCTATTAATGTATACTGTTAATGTACAAACATTAGCTTCTTGGTTTGCCCCCCACCATGACTGAAGGCCTGTCCTTTCATACTGGAAGAAATTTGTATCAGGAGGACAAATCCCAGAAGCAAGTCTTACTTGCTGCACTGGCTTTAAGACCTGAGGCAAAGGAGTTTTCCATTGTAATCACACTAGGAAATCTTAGCAAGGACTTCTGGTGTCAGCTTTGTGCTCTCTGGTGATCTGGCTTGGATCTCATTCTTTTGCAGTGCAACTCCACATCTCTTGCCAGCTCTCTGACCTCCTGGGTCAGCTTGTGAGCCTGATCCACAATCCATTAACAGGATGCATCTGCTGCACAAAGTGGGAGAGAGGCCACATGACTGTGTTACGGTTGGGAGATGTTTCCAAGGCCTCTGCAAAGCCCTGTTTTACCATAAGGCTTTTTTCCTAGCTGCAGTTGAATGTTATCACCACCTTCCATCATGTCATTGGACATGTATGATCCTGAACTGGGAGATAAGAAACCTGAGAGAATTGTTGAAGCAAAAGGTCTGGGCTTAAGAATAGGAGGCCAGACAAGGCCTGACAAGCTCAGGAAACATTTATTTAAAGGTTTAATTGGATTCTCGATTTTCTGATATTCCGTGGGACAGGGAACTGATGTAGGTCATGGTAGATTTGAATAGTTTCAACTACAGTATTCTATCATAGGACTATCATAGTTTCTTATATCTTTAATACTCTGGAGAGAAGTTTAATTTTTTTTTTAACCTTTCTGATAGTGGTTTGTCTGGTGGATAAGAAGCATGGGTTGTGATTTTTTTCTGTTCATTACACATCATGAAGCCAAGAGGATTCTGGCTTTTTACCACAAACATAGTACATTCACTCCCCATCAAAAGTAAGCATAGGTTCAAGTCTTAAACCCACAAAGAGCCTTTTTGGATTGAAATAAGATGTACAACCTCTTAGAATTTCTTGGACTAGGGATAAGATAATAAGGTTCTTTAAACTTTGGATTAAAGGGAAAGCAGGAATTGGTTCTTCAGATGTGCAGTTTCTGTCAATAGTAGAAGTGGGTGTTAACCAATGAGGAGTCTTTCTGTGACCTGAAAGCTGTGTAGATGTTTGCATATATTGCACCTGTGTCATGGGATAGAATAAATGCCCATTATGTTTTTGCTGCTATTCAGTCTGATTATATTTACCTGTAGCTACAATTAGGTGAATTAATGTCCCTTGCAAGTTTTAGGTCTCTTTTGGCACAATTGTTGAAGCTGTGGAAAAATAGTTGTTGAGGGTTTTTTTTTAAGTTCTGTCACTGGACAAAATCACCAGCTCCTCTGTAAAGTTAAACTGTCATTTACAAATTGTAAACAATGAGGGATTTTTTTATTTTTTTTTTTAATTTCTGGGATAGCTGTAATGACTAGGACAGGCTCCTGTTTTTCTTGTGCTCTGTGCTTTTGTCCTCAAACACCCTTTCTGCAGCGACTGTGCACATGCCATCAAGCTTTAATAGCTTGTGGCAGGTATTCAACTTCTTACTTGTCAAAGCTTTCTGCACCAGGAGACCCCATGAAACCCAGCATCAGGGTAGCTGAAGGATTTTAGTTTGGGTTTTTAATCACTTCAAACCATTTAGAGTGCATTCACCAGGCATGACATGGATGTACCCTCTTTCATTTAAAAATAATATCTACATTGCAGCAAACAGCATCTACTCTAAGTGAGCTTTTCTTAGGGTGAAATATATGAGTCTTCTGCATCCCTGTCCATGGGATGATTTTTATATGTTGGCATTTTTGTATGGAAATGAAGAAACAAACTTCTCTCTTTATGAAAGCAAGAAGTTCCTTTCTCTGCTGATACAGTATATGATGCCTTTTTCACAAGTTGCTGTGGGGTTTTTTATTTACATAAATTCTTCATCTCTAAAGGTGAGGTGTTGCCATCAGTAGGGGTTTCCACAGGCTTTTCTTGTTACTGTCCTCAAATCATGGAATAACTCAGGTTGGAAGGGACTTTGAAAGTTTGTTTGGTTCAAGCTTTTGTGGTTTCCTTTACTGTTAAAACTTACCTTTAATGTAGTCTTTGTCTAGATGCCTATGTCCATTTTCACTGGCTCAGGTCATGCATGTGTTGAAATGTCTGTCGTCATGATACGGGTTATCTCTTCTGGTTTCTTTTGCTCACTTATTGGTCTCCCTAAAATGCTGTCCTTTGTCTTAAGTTGAATTTTAAATTGTCTTTGCCAGGAACTGTCCATATATGTGTATAGTACCATGAAAGTTAAAATACTCATTTGCATCAGGGAATTCTAAGTGTCAGGGTAATAAAAAGAATAATGTCAGATTTTTAAAATTGGTTAAAGAATAGAAATAACTTTATATTCTGCTCACAGTGAAGAGTGACAGGTTTCTTATGTCTTCTGTGGAAGACTGTATATGTCTGTTAAAGAGCAGCCTGGTAAATTCAGTGTTTATGTGCTTATTCATCTGCACAAAAATGTCCTCTAAAGTAAGTACTGGCAGGTTTGCACAAAAAGATTGGAAGCAAAATAATTAGTGTTGGTTTTATTTCATTGTGTTGAACTGTGTACTTTTATTTTGAATTAAGACTGTTCTTTTGAGATACAAAGCTGTTCTAAGTATTTTAGTCTAATTAAAGAGAACATGACATATTTTGTACTAAACTACTTGAACCATGAATTATCACCATCGTTTATTTTAGTAACTGCATCTTAGGCTTCCTTCCAGAGATACTAAAAACTTCCAGTTTTTCTTAGTTTATCCTTGGAGCTTTTTGAGAAGAGGAATTGCTAACATTGCTGAAACACCTTAAATTGTCTGTCTTGGCTTTTGTTATGTGCTGATCAGAAACTCCAGTCAAAGCAAGTATGGAGAATATTGGCAGCTACTTTCTCAGGAGCTGAGACCTGATAGATACCACGTTCTTTGGTGTCTCTGAGCTGCCTCCATGAACATTACAAGCCATATATTCACATAGATGTGTCAGTGCTTCATATGTAGCTGTTCTAATTGATGGTTACAATGGAACAATGTGCAGACTAGGTATGTTTGCCAGGTGTTGAGAGGAGGAACTTGTAACTATATCACAAGACAGACACACCAATCTCAGTTCTAAGACATACCAGTATGAGGATTAGGACAAGGTGCTTATACTTTTCTTTTCAAAGCTAATAGTCTGTTAATTTTTAGCTGATTTTTATTGGTTGTTTTTTTAGAACTGTGCATTTCTCTGTGATTTAACTTATTTTTTTTTAATCTTCTTTATTTTAATGTGTGCCTGTTTGCCCATAAAGGGATATTACTCTATGAGCCCTTGTGATGACGGATATGTAAGTGTCTATATCTTTATATCCTTTCACGTTGCCTGCTCAGTCTGTCACGGTCTATATTTCTCTTCATTTCACAATGTGGAACGATTTTCTCTGCATTTTAACTTGTCATGACACTAACTGTATGATTTATGAAGAGCCAAAAACTGTGCAAGGCTTGGAATTTCTGCATGGGGAACAGAATAGGTGTTCTGGGTAACCTCATGGCTTCATAATACACATAATGCAGCATGTCAACAGAAGAGCAGCTTTGCCCACAAATTTTACATGAAATTTTACAGCTTCCTATAGCATGCAGAAAGGAATTGTTTCTTCCATGTGATCATCTGTCCATAGCTTACAATGTCCCTGAAGTGTGCCAACACCAGCTGATCCCACAACACCTTTGACAAAGCAAATAGATATTATTGCTCAAGGTGCTACAGCAGGTTGACTTGTGCTCTTCAGAGGGGTGTCGTGTTCTATGTATTTGTATTTTTAATTCCAGGAGTCAAACTTTCTTTCCACAGTATAGGTTATAAAATTCTTTCATACAATTAAAACGGATCTTTTTTCCTTGAAAACCGAAAATGCAAAATTATGTTCTGTGTACTGCCTGTGACTTCTGTAACCCAGATGAAAGTTCATATTCTGGCAATACTACAAGAACACCATAAGTATCTAATTTTGCCCATATTCAGTGCATTCTTTGTGAGGAAAGGAAATGAGTTTGCTTCTAAGTAACTCAGTATGTAATCAATTCATAAAAGTGATTGACACGAATTCTGAAAAATGTCAGTTTTAAATAACCCATATTTATATTTTTTATCGCTTTCTTTAGGTAAAAGAAGATTTTGCCTTTCAATAAAAACTACCTATTTTTCCAACATATGTGTCACCTGGAATTACAGTAAACCCCTGTGGGCACTCAACTTTCCCCTTAAAACAACATTTTGTTTTGAGAAATAGTTATAGAAATATTGATTGCAATAGACAATTCCTTATGTGATTCTTTTTACCTTGATGTAAAGAATACTACCCCTATTCACCAAAGGTATCCATCAACCTGTATCAATCAACCTGTTCTTATTGATGACATGAATGTTCATAACAGATGCCTTTTGCTTGATGTTCTTAGGATTTTGTTCTCTGACATAATTCTGGGGTTTGATATTGAGGAAAGTTGATTACAGATGAGCAGTTATGAATGAAATTACCTCTGCTAAAAAAAAAGCTTTTCCCTTATACAGATTAGTATGAAGTGTTAATTAAATGTAACTTTCTACAATATAGAATGTAATAACTTAAAATGCAGAGTAGCCACAGGCTGTCTGACTCTAATTCTGAAATATTTCTTGAATACATGGGTAGCTGTCAGCTCCCCTCACTGTTTATATATAGTATTTTATACTTTTTTCTGGCATTTTGTCTATTCATTACATTATCACACAATATTACAGTGTGACTTTTTTATGTACAGTTCAGATGTCTTAGAGAACCTGTTTTATATGGCAGTTTTCATAACAGCATATCTCTAGTATAAGTAAGAAAAAAAATTAAAAACATTTGCAGATCTTCTTATGAAATAACTTTGCATAGCCCCAGGAGACCTGCCAGGTTACACAAGCTCACAGTCTAATCCCTCATAGAGTACATGTGGAACAGTCTTGTTATTAGCATGTAAAAAGTGAGCTCAACATAAATTTGTGAGTTTTAATGATATGTAGAAATTTGCTCAAATTTTGGTTTTACTCATCACATATTCATCACTTATCTTTGACTATTAATTTGGAATCTGCATTGAGTTTACACTGAATTCTTATAGCACAGTTTCAGAGTGGGAACTGAAGACAGAATCTGGCTTTCAGCTTCGCCTTCAGCATGTTATGAATATATACATCAAATAGCAAAGGGGAGTTGGTTTGAATACAGGGCTACAGTATTTGATAAAATCAAATTGTGGTTTTGGCTTGCACATGAAATGCATCTGTTTTCTTTTATAAATATTGATTTTTTTTTTCCTTTCCCTTTGAACTTCTTTGGTTTATTCCATGCTGTTTGTATTCATGCCTCGCTTTGTTTGAAAATGAAGGGCTGCCATCTGTGGCTAATGTGCATCGTGACAGAATTATTTGACTTCATGTGGCACCTGGTTTGGCTTTGGCAAGGACCAGCACAAACATAAGTCATACCCCATGATCCTACCAGAATGAGCTATGCTTGGGCTGTTGTTTTCTTGTCTTTCTTTTCCTTTCCTTTAGACACTGAGCTTCTGCATGTGTTTCAATGATGACAAATGATTCTGTCTCAAGATAGGTTTTGCATGAAAAATATTTTTTTCAAGATTAAGTCTTTGAGCGCTGGGACATGGGAACATGTTTGCCCCATGGTCTTCACACTCTGTCTTTCACTAGCAATTTAAGGAATACTGTTTCTCAAAAGGTTAAAGTAATATTTAATCTGTTCCAGGAAAGGTAAGACTGGGGAAAGGGCTTGGAAGAAAATGCTGAGGAAATAAATCTTGTAATCTTTAAGAAAACTGATAGTGAAGAGGAGGTACTAAATCTGTGGTTTTTCTTTTTGTGGTGGCTGTGCCGTAAGCATTCAATTGTTTAATAGCAAAATAGTAATTTTTAGCTCTTCCACCCTGCCATTCATTGGTAGATCTCAAAACCCAGCTTATTCAAGAGATTGATGCCTGCATCTGCTTTCCAGATGAGAAAAACTGATGTGTTTTGATTTGTCTGCAGTTGGTGGCTGAATCAGGACTAGAAGGATATCTCCTGAGACCCAAGACAATGCCTTACTCACTGTGCCACACTGGACAGATACAGATTAGGTTACTTCTGACTAATGGCAATAATGTAGATATTTAATGCAATAATGTAGATGAAAATGAAGAAAGGAAACATCTGCCTGTAACATGGTTGCATTCTTTCTGCTTATCAGTAGTACTGGCCATAGTCAGGTTGTGAAATGACAACGCAGTGAAGGACAAACTAGCCTCCCAAAAACTTCTCACATTTCTGTTTAGCCTTATTGAACTTGATCCAACTTTATCCTTATTGCTTTCCCAGAAACACCAAAAGCCTGAGAGAGCTTCCTTCTCCCTGAGCAGGTTCCAGACTCATAAACTGAGTCTAATCAGCAAAGTGACAAGTCTCTCCAGCTCAGTGGTGCTGCCCTCAGAGCTCCAGTGTAGGGCCTGCCCCACTCTCTGGTGCCTTTCTGGTGTAGGTAGGCTGCAGAGGCAAACCGTATTAAATGCTTTGCTGTGCCCCATCTGCCAGCCTGAAAAATGAATTGGGAATTAACAGGATTTTGTCCCACTTGATCTGATTGATTTATAAAACCCTGAATGTTTTTCAAGTTGAAGTTTCTGCAGTTTGAAATTTATAAAAGCTTGCAAAATCTCACACTTTCCAAGAAGTTTTGTTTGTGTGGAAGGGTGACGCATGTATCGTTACCAATCCTTTAGTTAGATTTTGATTGGAGCACATGCTTTTCTAAGTCAGCAAAGAGATGGGTAAAAAGGACTGTGTTGAGAAGCAGAGAGCCTTTATTTACATCTGTATACCCCTAGTGCCCTGCTCTGTTTCTTTTCTCAACTGTTCTCTGTTTGACTTTCTCATCTTCAAGGACTCTGTATTTTCTTTTGCATTAAAGTACCATAATTACTTTCTTTCCTGTTTTCCTCTAATGGAGAAAGGCATTGAGGAAGGCAAGGAAAATTATTTGTGATTTCATTGCACATTCAGGTACAAGATGTTTGGTTTTGACTGGGAAAACAGTTTTGTTTAAACAAAATTATCTCTTTATACTTATCAAAAATGCTAAGGAAAGTGAATACAAATAAATGAGAAGAAAACAGTCTAGGGTTAGATATGATACTTTGAAAGACTTGTATTGTGTAAGATAAACTATGATGTGAGAAGACAGGTTACTTTTGAGGTGTATGACCTGTTAATAGTCTATTGTGAACAAGCATTGACAATATAAAATGCTTTCCAATGTGCATATAAGCTTATTTCACATCTCAGAGAGCAGTTGTATTATGAGGGTACTCATGAGGTAGAGTGTTCAAGAATATGTCAGCTGATGTAATTCAGTATGCTCTATGGTATTTCATGCTTTTTGTCTCCTAAATCCCACAGTTTTAAATCTGACAATAGACATTGATTATATAGCTCCCACTGAAAGAGGCTTGGTTAGAAGAAAAGACCAGTTTTACAGGCATAAGTGGTAATGAGAGGTTTTTAGAAAGTGAGTAGAGAGATGGGCACAAAGAGATGACATTGAATATTCTGCAAATATGCCATGCAGCTGACATCATGAATGCATGATATGAAGCACTTTTATGCCAGAATTGCTGCTTCCTGGCTCACCTACAATTAACTCTAGAAAAAAATATTTACTGAAGCAGACAACTTTTATGTGGAACTTTTATACTGCATTGATGTTTCTAAGCTTTGACTTGTTGTGCAGTGTTGCCTGTATATTCACTGTGTCCCACTGCACCAGAGAGGAAATATCCGGGATTAAACTGAACGTAACTTAGTCAGAACCACGGAGAAATTACATGCTGTTCCATATTGATTTTATCCATACTACTATACAGTCTTTTCTTTACATATTAATATTTATACAAAGGGGTACATTTTAGTAGCAATAGGCACTTGAAAACATTAGTGTTGAAACAAAGAGTTACAGTAAATTTGGACACAGGAATATGTGCTGGGTCTTCAATAAAATATTATTGCAGCTTAAAGGTATGAACATTTATAAAATCAATGAATGTGCTTAGCAAGTTCTTCATCTTCCTCAGTAGGCTTTAGACAGTAGCTTCTTCTTTTTTTTTTTTTTTTTTTTTAATGCTTGAAGTGTAGATAATTTGTGGAGTGTGAGTGTGAGGATAACATAACCAGATCATAAAAGAAGAGGTTTTTACCTGTGAAACACTTTAAGTGAAAAGAAAGATAAATACTGAAATGCTCTTTCTTTAGCTGTGTTTCTGGGTTTGCAGCACAGGTTTTATAGGAAAAGAACCGCAGAACCTCAGTGAAAGAATTCACTGTGGACCTCATTAGTAACATTGATGTGAAATTTGGACTAATCTGTTGTAATTTTTTTTCTCTTTATTTTTCTGATTCAGGCTTCCACAATGTTAAGAGCATCTTTAGCCCCTATGTAAGTATTTGTTGCTCAGCTTCATTTCTGTCTGTGGAGAAGAGAAGGAGGGGTTTGTAAACTGAAGTGCACTGCCAGTTGTCTGCAAATGGGAATCACTCCTCTGTGCTTCCTCTGATCTCACTAAACACTGATGAAAATACTGTGTCGTGTATTCTTCTGTTGAGCAGCTTCAGTTCCATTCTAATTATAGCAGGATATTGATAATCCAGTAAATCTGCCATTCCACACCTGTGAGGTTGTTTCTGTATTTTTTCTGTTTCCACGTTTTTCAGTTGTGTTGTTGTAATTGGTTTGATTCTCACAAATCCAGGAAAAGGGAAATTTTGGGTGCTTCAAGTTTAATTTGTTTGTGATCGACTTAATAAATTTTAGCTTATAATATCAAATAGGGTTGTATAACCAAAGTGAAGTTTTATTACATTTTTGAGATACTGGTTTGATCATTTGGTTGTTTACAAGATAATGGGGCAGTTATACATATGAAATAAAATTTGTTTTGAGAAGTGGTTAGTTGGAAAGATAATAAAACATTTTAGTGTATTATATTTAAATATTAAAATTAAAACATTGACTGGAAGCAATTTTGTTAAGGGAAACTTCTTTTGCAGTGTTACAACTCAAAATAGCAAGGTAGTACTGATGCATAAAAAGTGGTCCTGTATTAAATCTCACGCTGTGAAAATCCATTCAGCTCACACACACCCACCACCTTTGCCTTGGAGAAGACATTTCTGTGTGTGTGAGGGCTTAGAGGTGGAGTTGGAGCTGAAGCTTGTTACTGCATCTGTTTATACCTGTGTGCTAAAAGCCAGGAGCTGCTGCCATCATGCCCTTGTGGTCCACACAGCGGAGGGGAAAGAAAGATGTTACTGTGCTGTTTTGTGCTGCTAGAAATCTCAGATCATCAGCTGGCTAGTTGTCAGTCTAGTGGCTGCAGGTTACGGTGGCAAGTGAGCTGCATGCCTGGTAAAAAAAAAATGCCCAAGATTAACAAGTCTGTTGTTCTGATAGAGAGTAAAAGTAACAAAAGGGTGAAAATGTGGAAGCTCTTTTCCTGAAGCAGACTTCCTGTTTTTGGCACTTCTCACCTTGGTAACATCAGCTGCACTGAACAAGAAGAGAGAGTTTTAATGAAATGTCTTTCCCGTTTGCATTTAGGAAGATGCAGGATGTGCCATTGTTGCCCTCTTTGGATTATGAGAAGCTGAAGAAAGATTTGATTGCAGGGAACGATCGTCTCAAGGCCTTCTTACTGCAGGCTCTGCGCTGGGTAAGGAGAGGACCTCTGGAGAAATAAAGAAATAGGTGCCTTCTGGAGGAATCCAGAAATAAGACGCATTTTGCAAGCGAAAGGGTTGTTCCAGTGATCAGTTCGGCATGACAGGCAACTTCTCTCTTTGTCAGTGAAGTTTGCTAAGACTCTTGAGATTACATATTTTCAAATAAATTGTTGTTGTCTGAGGCAGTTCCTTTTTCCATATATTGCCCTGGTTTACATTTATATAAATATTGCTGTATCCAATACATATTTGACTCTAATCACCAGTTCTACTTTATAATCAAGGTATTTTACAGGAGCCTGCCTTTTGTTTGACTTGGATTGTGTAATGACATTTCATAAAAATTACAGGTGACAACAGCATGTTACATTTTCCTGCTGAAAAGGAAGCTGATGGGTTCAAAGTGACAGACATGAAAGATGATAATAGTGGAATTCTGATAAAGGTTCAATGTCCGTTTTCACATCAAAACCCATCCGTTGGGTCTGACCAGTGGTGGTTCTATCCCAGTGCTGTCTCAGAAGTTTTAGAAAAACACCACATCTGTAGCTATTAAGAGGGGCGTTTTAACTTTATGGGAAGTAATGCTGTATCCTTCCTGTAGGGACAGTAATGTCAGCTGCCAAGTGACGGTTTTGTAATGGATTGCTAAGCTCAGGTCAGGTCAGTTCATTTCATCTTTCCCTTAGATCACTGAGGTTGAAGTCCTCCTTCCCATGAGAAGAGGTTTCTTAGCTATGGAGTATCAGCACCTTTAAAATCTTCAGGGGTCGTCAATCCACACTACCTCTTTTCTTTTTTTCTTTTTCTTTTCTTTTTGACTGGTTTATTTTATTGTTATTTATTTTAGCGCTTGACAACATCATATCCTGGAGAACAGAGAGACACTGTCCTGCAAGCCTACATCAGTAATGATCTCCTGGATTGTCACAGCAGCTGTCAGGTCAGCTGGAACTGAGAGTTGTCAGTTGTCCAACTTATGTGTGATACTGCTCATTTCTCTCAGGAAAGTGCTGATCATAAAACTTTATTGCTCTTTAAAAGAGGAGGGAAAAAAAAAAGATAGTAGTGCCAAACTCAGGTGATACGTTTGACTTCTACATCCTGGGTCTTTAAATGTTGATGGCAAAACTTTACGTTACAAGAGCTCTCAGTGTAGACACAGTTCTTGTAGACAAATGGAAATTTATCACCTTTCCTGGTGTTTAACTTCTGTGAGTTGAGCAGAAGCCAGAGGCCCTTATTTATGAGTTACCTCTTGCTTATCAGATCCTTTTTGAGTGATTATGTATTGTTAAATAATACACTCAATTCATTTTGCTGATTTACGATAAGAACTCAATTAGGACTTCAGTCCCAATATTGCTATGGAATATGTCATTATGTACCTGCAATAGCAGGTTCAGCGGTACTTCTCTGAATTTGAAATGGTTTGGTACCCTTCTTTAGAAAGGGGATTTGCTGGTGTATAGATTCTGACGGGTTGTTTCAGTCGCTAAAAATCCATTACTGTTGCTAACAAAAGTGCAACTTGTTTTCATTTGCAGTAGTGAATTTAGTGCCTATTTGAGTTCCCCAGGTGTTGGAGGCAGTCAGTCTACTTGTTAAGTTGTGGCTCCATTGTCATTGCAACAGCAACTTGTACCGCTACAAAAGTTAAAGGATTATTAAATCAATGATCTGTTTTTCTCCCTGTAAATTTCTGTAAGAGGGAAGTTATATCTATAAATAGTGCCAGAAATAAAGCAGATTAGAAATAAGTTGCAATGTGTTGTTTTTTGTAAGTTTCTGAGCTGCTTCCCACAATCTTAGTTGTCAAACAAAAGTGTTCTTATTCAGGTAACTTTACTGCATTTAAGTTTATCAGCAAAATTAAGTTGTTTGATTTGTAGGCTTTTTTTCACTGACTGAATATTAATTTTAGATACCATTTTAACTGAAATGTGTTGGCTCATTATAATTCCCACTCTACACCAGTGTTTTAATAGACTGAGCTGAGTAGCTGTGATTTGCTTATTTGTTCATTTTCCATTTCTCCCTCAACCCCTGCCAATAAAGAAGAAATTTAAATCATATTGACATTACATAAGATATCAATATACATTCAAAGTTTATTTGCTGTGTAAATTTTTTAATGAAACTTTTAAAACATCATAGAAAACTAACTTTGCTTCCTTCCTTCTTTAGTGAGATTTTAATTCATGTTTGTTTTTTTTTTTCAGAGAAGTGTCCTCAAATTATTAAATTCCAAGAGTGAGGTAGTCAGACAGTATATGGCAAGGCTCATCAATGCTTTTGCTTCACTGACAGAAGGTAAAAGATTTACTGCAAAAAATAAGGTATCATTTTCATCTAATGCTGGCTTATAGGTACTTCACAAGTGCATGTCACTGCATGTGAAAATTTAGAGCCTTATTTGCCCCCTTTTTCTGGGGATTCCCTGTCTTTTTTTACATGCATCCAGTATATGGAAAATTTTCATTTTTACACAGTATATTCAGCATTTCTGACTTGTTTTGATGATTTGTGGTTTATGTGGGAACTTACCCAGGTGGTGCCTTTAATATAGTCTTCAGTCTCTTCATGAGGGTTAAAAAGAAAAATCCCCATTAATTAAAGGTTCTGTGAGCAGATGTGCTACCAGGCTGTGCAATAGTGCTACTGTGTCTGCTCCTACATGTTCCTGGTCCCCACCTGAATAAATCTTTGTGCATCACTGCCAACTATTTAAATGCATATATATTCAGCTTTATATCTCCACCTGTCCCAAATTAGCCTTTGGTTTACTGCTACTTTTGGAGCTAACTATTGCTAGGAACTGAAATTCCGCTTAAAGTGAGTAGCACCAGGGCACCTGACTTTCCCAAGTTCTTTGGACACCTCTGTTCTTTTCCTTGAGTGCACAAAACTGTGATAGATCAGGAAGCATGTACTGAAAGAGGGACAGTGGATTCTGTGTGGTACTGATTTGGCAAGTGTGGGCCTCTAATGCCCCAGGTATCTGGATTGAAGGCAACTGGTCTGCTACACAACTTCGTTTGTGCAGGTGTGTTTGGGTTTTGGCACAAGATTGTGGCTTGTCAAGAAGAAACTGAGGTCAATCCTGCTTACTTTTCCAAGGAGAGGGAGCTTTTCTGTCATAGCTGATATCTCAGCATCTGTTCTTTCATCACTTTTTGCACCAGGTCGTGTCTACCTTTCTCAGAACCCAATGTTGCTGCGAATGCTGGAGGAGAGACTGAAAGCTGAAGACAAGGATTCCCTTACATGGGAGAATGTTCTGGGGGCTCTGCAGAAATTCAGCCTCAGGTGATGAAAGCACAGCATGTGGTGGTGACAGCAGGAGAGGAAATGCAGGCTAGTTAGACTCTGTTCAGGGAGGAAAGAAGAGCACTTGATTTTCCCATAACAATCATCAGAATCCCTGATGGCTGATGAAAGCAGTGGCATTTATTATGGAGGAGAACTCAGTTTTGCTAACTGATTTGACCTGACTTCCTACCAGCTGTCCAGACTCAAGTAAATATACATCTCCTGCCACAGCCTTGAGTGCTTTATATGTGTTCCTTAACTGAACAAAGTGAAAATCTTAGTGTAGAAGCCTCTGACGATCCTACACAGAAAAAAAGAGTTGCATTACATTCCAAACATAAGGTTTTCATTATCCTTTTTGCGGACATTTTTCAGGGATTTCATCTTCATCCTGTTGATCCTCTTTCTTGGAGCTGTCTACACAAGGGCTGTCTTGTTTCTTACTTTTGCATTAGCAGTCTGACTCAAATGCCCACCACAAAAGAAATATGCAAAAGCAGTAAAGGGTACGATGTTGCTCTGTTTATCAAATAAATACGATCTTAGGATCTTTATTTTCACAGCACTGAGGAGAAATGTTCAGCCCTAAATAGTTAACTAAATGTAAGGAGGTAGATAGGTGTGTTAAGCTCTTGATACTTTCATTCAAGTTTTTTTCTAAATTCAGACTGCAAGTGTTCATTTGTTTTTGTTTGAGTTTGTTTGTTTGGGTTTGTTGATGAATGAGGGCTGCCTTTGCATTTGCTTCATTTAGAACTTGTCTGGATGAAGCACATATAAATCTGCTTTGTGTAAAATTCTGCACTGCTTCCTGACAAGATACCTTGTACGTATCTGTGATGAAAGAGAATAAATCTTCATACCCTACTGCTTGAAATCCTAAACCAAGCTCAGAGAAAATGGTATTTCTATTAAAGCAGTTGTTGGTAGTACAAATTAGTTTGGATTTTGGGATCTAGCCACTAAACTGCTAAAAATTTGAAAGTTTTTTACTTTCTGAAGAGTAACAGTTAATCTTATAGAAGGTTAATTCTAGATTCTTGATGTGAGGAAAACTCTTTTAACATGCGGTCAGATGCTCCCTTGTTTTGCTTAGTCCATGCCACAGACCTGCTGCAATATCCAGCACTGAGAAAGCATGTGAGCTTTCAGGACCAAAACTAAGAAAATACCTTGCAATTTAAACTTATTGCCTCTTGGAAATAATGTTATTACAAACTGTGTTCTTCAGTAAGACCTTTCTACCACTATATATTTCTTTTTTGTATTGTAAAGCGTGGAATTTCTGTTGTAGATCACAGTTGGCCACCTGGCACTTTATTCAGTGTACTCTTAGAGGGCAAATACAGGTTGAGTTAAGAGAACATGTGATTTAAGGATCTCTGGAGAAAAGAGCAAATAAATTCAAGCAAAAAACCTCATTTGTCAAATCAACAGTACAAAAGTGCTACAGTGCTGTGGCTACCTATGTCAGGAGAAGTAATTAATTTGTTTTATGGAGCTGTTGTGTGTAGCAGTTTTTTTAAACCAATTTTTAAAGACAATTGAAAATGCCATTTTAGGTGGAGTAAGAAGCTTTAGAAAACAATGAAGAAACTTACCTCAGCATTTTACAGGTTTAAAAAGAACAAAACAAAGACAAACCTCCCCCAATCCATCCAACAACGTTTTACTCCTGTAACTTATGGGAATCTGAATCTTAAGTTTCTTCAGGCTTTGTTAATTACTTAGTTTAATGATGCTACCAAAATGGATAGATTGTGGATTTTTTTTTTTTTTGGACAGGCTAGTGTGTTTTTAATGGGCTTATACTAGCTATAAATGTATTTGAAAACTATTTATGCAGTGATCTGATTTTTGTGATTTGTGATCTGATTTTGTTTTTTAATCCTAGGCGTGCACTGCAATCTGCAATGATCAAAGATGGGCTCATTTTCTGGCTGGTTGATGTTCTAACAGATACAGATTGCCTGTCTGATTACACCCTGGAGTATTCTGTTGCCTTGCTCATGAATCTTTGTCTGCGGAGTGCAGGTGTCTTACATTTTGAATTACAACTTTATTCCAAGAAATGGATAGGGAAGATTGTGAATCTTTTTTTTTCCTGATATACCAGGCTTCTTTCAAGTGACTATAATCAGTAGCAGCGATTTACATGACCAGAGATTTTTGAGTGTTATAACTAATGCTTGTGAGCATATCTCTGTTCACAAGAATCCCAATTATGGAGGTTAACTTCACCAAACTCTAAAGAATTAAGCAAGGAAATAAGCAATGGACCCCTGTAAGATTTGATTATTTTTTCATATCAGTGAGGGCTGCCATTCCTACATTCCAGGCCTACTTTTCAAAGGACACTTTGTGTCCACCTACACAGTCTGTGTAAGAGATTTCTTTGTAAGTGAGAAAGAACTGGGTTGAGGAGTAACGGAGAGGAAGGAGTTTACCCTTCTCCTTGTGCAGTAAAATATTGCCTGCTTCACTTCTGCAATGCAGAGATTCTCCCCAAGAAAATAAGGTCCTAGCTATGCCCAAGAGACTTAAAAGGAGCTTAAAGTAAATTTCCTTTTAAAAAGGAGAGTAAGGTAAGGGGTGGAAAATCAGTCTGCTTGTTGTAAGCAAAAAAAACGCCTTTGTTAAACCTTTTAAAACCCCATCCTGTCCAAGATTACTACTGTATATATCCAGAGTATCTTCACTGATTTCAGCTCAGTTATTCAGCATTTGTCAGGAACAAGCAACAATATTGCTCTGTCTAAACTAATAAACTTGCTCTGATCTGTTATATTTTTGCAAGCATATTTTCTGTGTTCTGCCTTTCCAGGGAAGAAAATGTGTGCAAGGATTGCAAACCATGTGCTCAAAGTTCTCTCTGATCTTCTTGGTCATGAGAATCATGAGGTAATTGTACAGCAAACTTTGGGTTAATGAAAATGTGGAAGGAAAAATTAAATATTAAAAAGAAGGGGGGGGAAAAAGCACAAAAGGAAAAAATTGAGAAAGAAGTGCTTCTGTTTCCCTTGTTAGACCCTCATGTAATTAAGTTGCATGAAATTTTCTTAAAATTCACGATTCCTTAAATTTTATTTCATTGATCACTGGTCTTTCTAGCCATAAGTATGGCTTCCTTTAACAAATGTGGGCAGCTAAGAATGGAAGACTTTTAAATGCATAGTTACCATGCAGTTCATGTGCCTTCTTGATTGCAGTTTCTGATGCTGTTTGAATTTCATCCTGAACCAAATCCTCTCAAACTTAACTAGTTCATGAGATGAGCAATGTGTGGTGCAATTCCATTATGCAAAACATTAGGTGCAGAGAAGCACATTTGCAAGTATTTTTAAGGAATGCTATAAGAAAACACTATTTGCCATTCAAGCGCTAATATCATTTTATCTATGTCTTCACTTGAGCTGCCACTTAACCCTTTTGTGGTTCCTTTCTTTTCTGTCTCTGGACACACTTCCATCTAAGAAGCTAAATGGAACTACTTCAGAGGAAAATGCTAAAAAGTATTGGTTATTTTGGCCTAATACTTCTCAGCATATCACTCCAATGCCTGGAATCTGATATAGAAAACATTGCTTCAGCTGTCCCTTCAGAGGGGCACTTCTTTAACTGTGGAGTAAAATTCAAGGCAGGAGGAAATCAGACAAATATTGTACAAATCTGAATTCAGGGAGGCAGAATTTTTACCAGGTTATTATAGAGTGATTCCATGATGATTGTGCAAGGTGTCTGGGGACTTGTGCTAAGAATGAAATATAAACTCTAGTGTCTTATGTTTATATGCAATGACTGAGTCATCAAGGGTTTTTTTGTTTATAACATGAACTGAAAATAGAGAATAAATTTCAATGAAATGCTTAGTCTGTGTTTTATAAATTCATTAGAAGATGTAGATCAGTTCTTTTTATTAAGATTGATTTCTGTGAATGATTAATGTGAATGATGAAAGTTTAACACAATACATATTAATACAAAATAACATCCCAGTCCCTAGACTGGACTACTTAGAAAATGCTACCATATTGTTGAAATCTGTGCCTTAAAATGACTTTGTCTCAGGGCTGCATTCTTACAACCCAGTTTGCTCCAGCACAGCTGACACAAGTTTTATTACCAAAGGTAGAAGATAGTGCTCTTGGGTGTCAGGAGAGCTTCCTGAGGAGCTGCAGAATCCTCGTGTAAATCCCAGTCCCTTATCTTCCCTTGTTTCTCTTGCTCTCAGTCTAGCTCATTGTTCATTTTTCCAAAGGTATAGACAGGATGACTGAAAATCCTAGTGCTGCAAAAGTAACTGGCCAATAGAAAGGGTCACATAAGTGCTGATAAAACATGTTTGACAGGTCTGATGGCTTTTCACTAACCATATTTCAGAGCTTTCATGGTGGCTGCCTTTTTGCCTCTCCTAAGGGACAGTAACAGGCAGCAGAGTGTTTGAAGCTGCTACAGCTTTTATCATCCTGCCTAAGGCTGCAATGTTTGAAGCTTGTCTTGAGTTCACACTGACAGGGTCTTATCCCTGTTCTTTGTTCTATTTTTTGTACTGCCACTAGTGTTTATCAGAAAGTAACCTTTTTCTGCTTTTCTCTCCTTTTTCTTTTTGCTCCTTTTTTTTTTTTTTTTAATGGCTAAGTCAATTTGCAAGAATACATTTTTGGAAGCTGCCTTTGAAATTGGCACACAGCAATACTGACTTAGATCTGTATCACGATATATTTGCATCCTGAAAGTTCACTGCTTCCCAAGTGGGAATTTTTGCAAGTCCAGTCTAGCCTGGTCTGACTCTCTGAAGTGTAGTTGTTCTGACATTTTGCTGGGATGAGTGTAAAAGTTTTTCTTAGTGATACAATTATTTCTTCCTCTTAGATCCAACCATATGTGAATGGAGCACTGTACAGCATTCTTGCCATCCCTTCTGTCCGAGAAGAAGCCAGAGCAATGGTAAGAAGTGCTGCACAGAGATCAATGCCTCTGGCCAGAGATGGCCCACCCAGGGACCTGCTGAGCAGGGCGTTCTGAGGAGGGAACACACAAGAGGCCCTCCCGCTTTGACACTCAGGAAAGTGTGAATGTATGTCTCAAGTGCTTTTGCCATATTTTCTGGTCTTTTTCCCAGAAGTAGAGCCCCAGCAGCATGAGGGATTCTGTCTAAATTATAAATCAGAATATCTTAGAATAGTGTGTCGTTCCAGCATTTTGTACTCCATGTGGCCCAGGAGATGCTTTCCTCTGCCCTGCTACTTCTTCCCCTTATGTAACTCATTCTGCACCAGTGAGTAGCCACTAAGAGGATGAATTCCTCTTACTGCTTTTACTTCTTCCTGGTATAGACATAGTTAGTTGAGGAAGGCAGCAGGAGGAAGGTTTCAGAGTTGGGAATTGACCTCCTGTGAAAGTTAGTCAATTGGTAATGACTGTGTTTTAACTTCTGGATTTGAGGAAGCTGCTCCTGGGATAGCAGCATGTCTTTGTATCTGAAGAACTACCCCAGAGAGTTATGCAGACATAATTGTTGTCAGGTGTTTTACCTCACAGAGCACAGAGACCTGGAAGTCATCTTAAATGATTAAAGACACAACATCAACCCTATAAGGAGTCATAAAGAGAGAGCGGGTTTAATGTCAAAGTGGGTTCTGCTTTTTTGTTTTCCCTCTCTGAACCTTGCGCTGTTGTCTCTGTGGATGCAAATTTGCCCTGTTCTGATGACTACTGTGTACTGAGTTCAGAAGGCAGAAGCAGCAGATCTGTTGTGAAAATTTGCTGTTCATCATGGATATGTCTGTGTTTAAACCTAGAAGCAACCTAGACAGTGTATTCCTTTTGTGTAGGGAGCACTTGGAGCTGGACACAGTGGTTTACTTCACACTGCCTCTGTTTTTCCAGATAGTAAAAAAAAAAAAAAAATATTTTAGCTGACAAAACTCTTTCAGTGTGATCACATGAAATACTGATCTTGCAATGTTTTCTGCTACATCCAGGGAATGGAAGAAATTCTGCGCTGTTTTATCAAGGAAGGAAATGCAGAGATGATCCGGCAGATTGAATTTATTATCAAGCAACTCAATTCAGGTCAGAAGAACAGATGCAGCTGTCAGAGCTTTAAATCTTTCACAAAAACCATAAAAAAGCTCATGTTTTCACTTGGCGTTGGAACTCTCAAAGAATAACAATATTGTGATGGTGTGAGAGAGGGTGAAGAGTGAATGTCAGGATTTGAAAGTCAGATGTATTTTAAAATTTCCTTTTATGTTACAATTATAAAGGAGAAATAAAAGGCTGAGTAGGTCTCAATTCCAGAGTTTTGGGAGCATAAATAGAATGACCTTGACTGTTTAGTTTCATGCCAGTGGCCTCACAGTAAAGAGAGACTGCTGTCAACTGCAAAAATGTGATACAAATTGGTAAAATTGGATTTAGGGACTAGGTCTGTCTGTGCTCATCTTTTGCTCTATTGAGATGTAGCTGTATCTTAAATGGCTTATCCTGAATAGGGAACAGAGACCATCCTTTTTGGAGAGTATGTTGATACAGATGCTGTGTTAATACAGACAGGTATGAGGAGGTGTAAAATTTATTCTGTTTTCTGTTCCTTGTGACTGAAGGGAAGACTGAAAAAAGAGAGAGCAAATAACGAAAAGGAGATTAATTCTGATTAAATCTTTCTGTACAGTAAACATAGAACAAGTTCAACTGCTTTCATTGGCTTTTGGAAAGAGAAGACATTACAAGCTTGTAAAAACATTAAAGTTCTGACTTGTAAAAGACATTATACTTGTAGCTCATGAAAGAACAAATAAAGTATTTAAGCACTGTATTGCCACTATACAAAATCTTTTCATCAAGGTTATGGAACTGCTCCTCTTCTACCTGGGAATGGTATTTTTAAGAGGCTTTGTCTGACTGGTGAGTCCAGGTGAATGCAGTTTTCCGGCATAAGCCTGGCTGCTTTTTCTGTGGAAATAATTTTGTCCAAAAATTACAAGAAGTACTCTACATGAGTACTTTTTACTCACTTTTTATGTACCAAAGCAGTATAATATTGAAGTGTTTGTAGGGAGAAGTAGGATATTTTATTAAAAATTAGTTGAAAAATAGACAAACTAGCAAGTGCACACTCTTCCTTTAAAGTCTTGTCCGTAAATACAGTGAGACATCACAGTGGGTTTTATGAGAAAATAAAAATTCCAGAGTGTTTCTATTTCTGCCGTTTTTCCAAATATGAATTGATTGCAGTGATTTCTAGAATGCTTGATAGGACCAAATGATTCCAGTAGTTGTCTGGAAAAGAATGGGGCATCTATATGAGAAGCAACCTAAATCTTGCTCTTGTCAAAGTGGGGTAATAATGAGATTCTGTTAAGTTGTTCATGTGCAACTTAGATCATTTTGGGTTTTTTTTTTCTTTTTAGAAGAGCCATTAAATGATGGTATTGTATCTGATGATGAAGAGGAAGAGGAGGACGAGGAAGTAAGTATAAAAGCCTTCTGACACCTTTTAATAAAATCCTTAGCCTTCTAGCCAGAAAATATTTATGTCAATAAACCAGACTTCATTTTTTGGTAGGTTTTGGTTTTGTTACTTCCTTTTATTTAATTATTCTTGCATTAGTAAGAAAATTGGATCTGTTTCCATTACCTTTTCTTCATTTGAAGTCCTACTCTTTTATTTTGGCAACTCACCACCTCTGTGATAACTAAAGGATTATAGGTTGACACAAGTGAAGAGATGAGGAGTAACTGTAGCAGTAGAAATCTTGCTTTCAATCAGACCCATTTTAGCAGTTAAAAATAAAGGAAGCAAATGAGCCTGTATACTACCAAGATAGTTTATAAACAGGTTGTCACTTTTTCTTAAAGTATCACTGTCTATTCTGGGTGTGACTTCTTTTGCTGTTTAGAAACTTTGAAATATATTTAATAAATTGCCTGAATATAATGAAGAAAAACAGTAATTATACATAAGGAAAAAGTCCTGTGAGAAAATAAAATAAGATTTAAAAAAATTAGGTAAGCACGAGAAACTGTATCATAGTAAATATAACATGGTTAGCTCTGTATTTCCACCTCTATTAGTAAATGAGTTTTATACCAAAATTTCAGCATTTTTTAAGAAGCTGTCTTCATGGTTTTATGGGTGTAGACAACAGAGCGTATTTGATCACCTAAATTAACAAACAGAGCAAGGTGTGAATCATGTGAGAGAAATGTGATGTTTCCCATCACTGGTGATGTTGCCATTTCTACATTGCCATGAGTGCATGGTGGGGGCTTGAAAATACAGTGTCGGCAGTTGTGTGGGAGTTTTATCTCATGGAAATCTACCATGTTGCCTTTTTCTTTTTGTGAGAAGTCTTGCTTGAGAAATTTAAAAGAACAACCATAGTAGATGTCCTTGGGACAGACAGTATTTGGGCATACTTAGGTGTGTGTATATGTGCACATACATTTATAGCGTGTATTTTGCCCTGAAGAAGTCAACGGTGTTGAGAGTTAATGAACTCCAAAATGTTCTTGTGTTAAAAATATTACCAGAGAACATATTTACTGAAAAGCAAGTTTTTAGATAAAATGTAAGTTTTTTGTCTCAACCAATGAAGAATAAGACACATAAAGTTTACAAAGTCAGTTGTGTTCAGTAGCTCATTGGTCATTAATGGAAATTATAGTGACTGGTGACAGCCGTGCCACAGTCTAAAACTTGCCCTGTTACAGCAGGGTGCACGTTGAGCCTTTTATGTTTTGAAAGCAGATAAAAATGTAAACATCCCGATTGAAACAGGTATGGTGTGCTCTCAGCTGCTTTGGGGTGAAGCACCTTGCAGGATCCAGCCTTTGCCTGGCAGTGTCCAGGGAAGCTTGCATTGTGTTTATCTGGTTTCTGTGTTGTGGCGCAATAGTTGGTTAACAGTGAACTAATCACCCTTGTGACTCTGCCTAAATTTAGAGCTGTGTGGAAATTCTAAGTTTAGAGCTAGAAGGAAGTTTTGTTTAACAATCAGCTCTCACCCTTTTGTTCTAAGGCGGTGCAGTAAACTTCTATTTTAAATAGGATTAGATTACTGTAATTTTTTCACCTCCTGCAGTCCTGAAGTCACTTTTTGGTAATCTTGCCACTCCTCCCACCAAAATCAATGCTTGCCCTGCAAGATTGGCTTCCTGGGGACCAATCACTAAAAGTTCCCTTTGTTTGAAATGCTGCTTAACACCCTTTAACTGATGTTGCAAGGCTTTGAGTGTCTTAGGTGTATCCTGAGAATCCAAGGTGGTGGTGCCATTGCTTGAACTTCAGTATACTTCTTTGAAGGATTCTGTCTTTTGTTGGGAAAACACATAGATAACGAACTCTTTCCTGAAAGGTGTGGCATTGAATTGCATGGTATTGTTGAACACTTTCATCACTTTACCTGCTCTTGGGAGTGAATTCTCCTGTTCAGTCATACCCTCTAGATGAGTTGCTGCTCCTCACAATCCCAGCCAAGGCTCTAGGTCAAATAATTTTGAAATGCGTTTTTGCCACTGAACTACCATGTGATTAAAACAGGCTTCTGGCACTTCTTATTATTTGACTCAAAAAATAACAGTAGGCTTTTGAAACAGAGAAGTGTCCAATTTGAATTTTTCATTAGCTTTGCCATTATATTAAAAAGAAAAAGTCTTGTTAAACAAAGTGTAAAACTTTTTCTAGTGAAACGTTGATTACAACACATTTTAAATCCTTATTGCTCCTGGGAACTATAATTCTGTTCTGCTACAAGGACGCCTGGTTTCTTAGTCACTCAGTTTAGAAAATATACTTTACAAACAGCATGGCAGCAAAATGTTGTTACTTTGTTAAATAAACAAAGATTTGTTGACTCACAACCTCAGTGCTTGGAGGCCTTTTGTATTTTGGAATTGCAGTGAGTTATTGTTCTCTGATGGCATTCTGTGATAACATCTGATATGGTGATCTGGCAACCGACAGTTTTGGAAAACTTTATCACCAGTCTTGCCTTTACTTAACTTTTAAACTACTGCAGACTGAATACATTTCAGAATTTGTCCATATGTTGTCTATTTAGTAGCATGCATTCAGACTGCTTACTGATGTTTGAATTTGTTGCTCAGTATGGATAGTTACACCTTTAGAACTTAAGAAACAACAAACAGACACTCTTATGAGCCTTAGTTTGCAGGTTTTGCCCCAGCTTTTATTGTTTCCAGGAGCATATGAAAGTCCCCCTTGTTAGAATTACCTTTCATTAATTTTTTTGCTTTTATCTGTGTTTAATTTAGCACTGATGAATTCTCTGCTGGCTTTGAGCAAATCTTGTGGTAATGACTACTTTCTCCTAAATGCTGTGGCCAAGATGCAGTTGAGCCTGTTAGAGGAAAATTCTGGGATTTCTAAGGGTATCACACACTCAGAAATTTAAGATTCTGTACTGTATGACATTGGAGCATATAAACCAAATAAAAATTGTCAATGTGTATACTGTTATTCAGAAATAAATTGGCTTTTGAGTTTGTCTGGTGAGCTTTAAGTTCACTAGAGTAGAGCTGAGGATACACTGACTCCTGGAGCACATACCCAACTTTGAGACGTTGCCATCTGGGTATGTTGACACCCACAGTCAGTGTGTGTTTTCTGGTGCTTAATACTCTCTTGACTGGTCTGTTAAAGACTAACTTAATTTATCTTCAGTATTTGATCTTTACATTTTCTTTTTATTTGACTTGGACCATCGTAAAAAGCTGCTTGTAGAAGTGAATATGTGATACTGTAGCTCTAATTCAAAAGTTTAGTTACAGGCTGGAGCTGTATTAGATAACTGTACAGTGATGATTTATCAGACACCCTCTGATCCCCCGTCACTCAGCACCTGGCAATAAAATCAGTAAACTGCAGTGTGAAAATAACTTCAGCTAGAGAGCACACCGAAAGAGAGAGAGCTTAATCGCAGGACTGCAAGCCATTACATTACAGGGCTTTGCTGCCAACATCTGCTGCAGCCTGTGAGCAGTGCTGAACAGGGCACCAATTGTGTTATTTCAGTAGTGGAATGATGGCACGTCAGGCGAAGTTCTTGTTTTGTACAAGGAGACAGAGCAGGGACACTTTCAGGCTCAGTTACCTGGTATGTTAAATAACATCAAGGAGCAAAATTGACTGCATTAAGAAACCATGTAAAAGAAAATTCCATCAGACCTATTTATAGAGCTCATCCGTGCCATTCCCCCCCCCAGCCCCAAAGTACAGTGTATTGTGGACTTTGGAGTGTGGGGTTTTGTTGGGGTTTTTTTTGGCTTTGCTTGATACAGATGATTGTTGCCTAGTCTGCAAGTGGTTATCTTTGTCCCATTATCTGGGTTATTTTTCACACATACCCAGATTTTCAGGTAATTAAGAGCTGATAGTAATTTATCTTGCCTTGGAGAGAAAGGCAGATTGAACATCTTTGTGAGGTCCTATACAGCCTTATCTTCTATGGCTGAATATCTGGTGAATACATCTTTAGGAAGATGAAGAGGATTAACAATCTAGTAAATTATAGAAAAACTAAATTACAGAAGAATTAAGTTTTTCAATAAATCCATACGTGAACATATGGAAACATTATGGAAAAATTTTACTCTAAGCCTTGGAACACTGTGTATTTTATTGGCAGTATTTCTTTAAGTACTACAGTTCTTCACAGGCAGGCATCTAATGTCTCTAAAGTTTAACTACAGCATCAGAAACACCTGTACAAGGCTGTGGGATGTGACTTGGGACCTATGGGAGGCTTGTGCCCTTTCAGAGCTGCAGTGGAAGACCAGACAGCAGGACTGGATGGTGCCTTGGGCTACTGAATTGAGCCCTTTGTGTCTGTACTTTTTACCTCTGTTTGACATCTGTGAATGAGAAGGTGATGAGCAATGAGAATAACTAAATAAAAAATTATGGGGTCTAAGCCATTTGATACAGAGTTCAATGAACTTGAAAAAAAAAGGCAAGCCTGCAGAGCTCTGGGGAAGCCAACACCTACTTGTTCTGAGCGATGGTAGCCTTGTTGTTTTGCACCAGACAAAGACTGGAATCAGTCATCAGCCATTTCCATTCTAGGAAATACCTCCTCTATACACACTTCCAATGATATTTATATCCTAAAGTACCAGTTCCAAGATATTTGTCCCAACCTCATATTATCAACTTTAAAGCTTCTTGCAAACCTGCATGTTGCTGTTGCAGGAGGACCATGACATCATGGAGGCTGATCTGGACAAAGATGAGGTTTTGCAGCCTCAGCTGGGAGAGCTTGCAGGAGAGAAGCTGCTAACGACTGAGTACTTGGGAGTGAGTACCACTCATTAGACTATTGAAATAAATTAATTCGCTGGATTAAGTCTTTAATTTCAGTAGTTTCAGTGCTTTCTTCAATTTGTTGCTTGAAGAGCCAGGTGCTACCTGCATAGCAATCTGAATCTCTCACAGTCTGTGCATGAGCTGCTGTTCAGAAGTAGAACAAATCTGAGAAATGAGCTACCCTTTCACAGGGGGTGGTCACGCTGTGGCTTAATAATAAGCTACAGGCAGCCTTAGGGTTCTAGTGCTACATCACTGACGCTGTGGGCACACAGAGTGAAGTACTGAGCAGGTTGATACTGGAACATTCTGCTGGTCTGAAATTATTTTGAAAAAAAAAAAAAAAGTTGAAAAGTTAACTGCTCCTGCAGGCGTTATGCTGGATCAAGTATTGTCTGTCTTACTTCAAGCGGCAAAAAGCTATTAAGAAAAAAAGCGTAAAGTTTCTATGAATGCCACTTAGTGTGCTGTGACTAATCTGAGACATTCAGAGGGCTGGAGCACTTCTCCTGTGAAAGCAGGCTGAGGGAGTTGGAATTGTTCAGCCTGCAGAAGGGAAGACCTTATTGTGGGTTTTCAGTCCTTAAAAAGGGCCTACAAGAAAGCTGGAGAGGGACTTCTTCATAAGGGCATGTAGTGACAGGACAAGGGGAAATGGCTTTAAACTGAAAGTAGATTTACATTAGATATAAGGAAGAAATTCTTTACTGTGAGGGTGGTGAGGCACTGACATAGGTTGCCCAGAGAAGCTGTGGATGTCCCATCCCTGAATGTGCTCAAGGCCAAGTTGGATGAGACTTTGAGCAACTGGTCTAGTGAAAGATATCTCTGCCTATGGCAGGGGAGTTGGAAATAGGTGATCTTTAAGGACCTTTCCTATCCAAATCATTCTTTGATAAATGCAACTGTGTGCCATCCAGATCCTGGAGTCCAATGCTGCTGATGGAAACATGGAAGAGGCTACATTCCAGGCAGTTTTATCTAGTGACAACAGAATGCGATTTAGTTTCTGATGCAGTGTGTCTATAGAATGTTCTCTGTGGCTCCAGTTACCCGTCTTTCCACTGATTTATTTTTTTCTTCATTTTCTCTGTATCAGATAATGACTCACACTCCAAAAACTAAGAAGAAGCTGTTTTCTAGTGTCCATCAGAGTATAGATGAGCCTCTCCAGAGACCTGTGACACCAGGTTATCACAGAACTGCCTACCTAATGTAAGTCCGAACAAATGAGATCAAGTTGGATTTTTTAAGCTCGTTTAGAAAGCAAAACAACAACAAAGAAAAAAACCACAACAGTGCCTGATAAATAAGCCTTCCCTACCTAAAAGTGCATTACCATTGTCATTCCTTAAAGATAATTTCAAAAAAAGGAGTGAAATATTGTAGGCAGAGGAAGATCCATTGGCTGAGGTCACATACTTGAAATAGTGGAGTAAATATTTACTGATCAAGTTGATTTAAATTTCCATTATGTTCTGCATGTTCATAGTTCTTTCATCTTCTCATAATATGTTCTATTGGTGATAGAATACAATGCCTGGGATCTTCCATTTTACACACAACAAAGTATATTGCTCTGGGGAGGTTTGCTAGCCACCCATAAGAGGACAGATTAAAAAGAAAATGGAAAAGACAAATACCTTGTTACACTGAGTTTCCAGATGTGGAAGAAATGCATGTTCCATTGGGAGCATTTGTGACACCTTGCTCTTGATATGACTGGGGTGAGAGTAGAAGACTTATTGTAAAGGAAATGCAGGAATCTTACAGTATAGAGCTCCTTGAATATTCTCTGCCTTCTGTTAGAACAAGTGTGCCTTAATTTTTGAGATGATACCTGTCCTGCTCACTGTCCTGACCAAGGAAGTAAAATACCAATGAGATTTAAAATTTAAATTATTTTTAACTTTCAGTTGCATACAGTTTTGTGTTTGGTCAAATCTAGGTAGCTATGATACAGGCAGCTGTTATTGTGAGGATTTAATATTTTCATTTCTGTGGATTCTTAATCTGAGAGACTACAAGTCTAACAAAGGATGAATAATAGGCACTCAAAAATCACAGTTTTGGTATAGCCAAGTGTGTTAAAATGAACGGGTAACCTGAAACAGAACAGTGCAATGGAGTTAGATGTGGCTCTTAGAAGAACCCATCAGCCCTGATGATTGTCCCATTTCATCCCCCCTGCCACTGTTTGCTTTCACATCCATATTTTTTAAAGATACATTTTGTCCTCCTTTTAGTGTGGAAGACAGATACAGAAGACAGTGAGGAATGATTTTGGCTGTACTTACACAGGTGTGGTTGAATCTGACTGAAGTGTGTTGTTTTGGACAAGGAGTAATAAAATAAATAAACATGGTCAGCTTTATCTTGCCCATGTTTATTCCCTCCTACTTTCTCATGCTGGCATCAGCATTCCTACAAGCAGATGAACCAAGTAGGAGCCCTCCTGAGTCATCCAAATATGTCTTTTTAGCAGGTGTACTGTTTGTATGGGATTAAACATATTAGGTTACCAGGGCCTTAGAACAGACAAGTGTAACATACCAGATCTGGACATGGAAAAAGTCCCAGATGACATTTATTTTTTTAAAAGCCAGATGGAGAAAACATACACTTCCAAAGCAGAAAAAAAAGAACATTTAGCTATCCCAGGCCAGAATTTGTCTTGCACTCTTAATTTTTCTTCTGAGTACTAGCCTGGATAAAATGGCATCTGTGTGAACATGGCATCTACTTCATCTGCCTGGTATAGCCTGAATGTGAATTTGGTGTTCTTACTTTTGTGTCCTTTCTCACTGTGGTCAACCTTTTGCACCATCATAACATCCATAGCTTTTGCAAGACCTCTCCCTATATATTGAATCTGTGTGTTTGTATGTCAGAAGAAAACAGCAACTAATTAATATAAGCTCATATTAGTAACATAGTGATTATCTAATAATTTTCCTGCAGTCCTCCAAAAGAGCTGCAGGTCTTAAAAATCTAGACTAGCTAAAATATGACTAAACATAGGTTGCCACTTTACTGTGGGATCGGTGTTACAGGGTTCCAGGTCCCGCTTTCCCTGCGCAGTATTTTGCCCGTGGTGGGCTAGGAGACCTGGACTGATTCTGTGGAACTGGCTGTTAGGACAACCTTACAGCCTATTTAGAAAGTATTTTTTTCAGGAATAAACCTGAGTTACCACTGAAGGGTCTAAGCATTACATTCCTGCTTTTAAGCAGAGAGAAAACCAGGCTTGTGAGAATGAAGTGTCTTTCCTATGGGAAGTCAGAAAAACGGTGGCAAACCTGTGGGAGTGGCTTTTTATTTCATGGTGTAGTGTAGTGCACTGCAATTTGTGCTTCAGAAATAACCTCTGGAAGCGATCTCGTGCCTCTCTTTACCACCACCTACCCGGGCAGTGTGTTTGCTTAAGCGTCCCAGGATGCTGGAGTGACGCACTTTTTGGCGAAACTTGAATCTCCTCAGCTGAACAGTTGTGCAGCTCTCGCCTCTGCAAGACGGCTTCAGGTCACTGCTGGAGACAAATTAAAAACACATTTCTGCCATACTGGTTCTGGTAGCTTTGGGTCTCAGAGAAGTGTTAGTTTGATGGTGTGAAGCAGCCTTTACAGGTTGCCCCACTGTGCAAACTAGGGAGGAAAAAGGTAAACAGCAGAAATCTAACAAGGTGAAAATATCTGAAAATTAATTTCCCTCCTGCTCTGGCCAAATGGTAGAAATAATATGAGTGTTTGGTGCTCCCATGTTTTAAGTAGGAAACAAGTGATACCACCCTGAATGAGAAGCTTGTCCTTTCTATTTAACTAATTTGTGTGCAAGAAAACTGCAGTGAATAGGTGAAGATATTCTTGAACTACATTTTACAGCAGAAAAGGACAAGCTTTGATGGCTTTTATGCTGTTCTAATTTTAGTACTAATTCATTTACTAAAATGAGAAAATGCATACTTAGGAATTATTGCAAGAGGACGACAGTAATATCTTATCTGCCTTAATTTGAAAGCAATATCTGAACTGGATGTATGTGAGTGGCTTGTATCAGATGAAATGTTATGAAAAATGTTAAACACTTTTGCCTCATATACGACTTGTCTACCTGATACAGTCCAGGACAATCAATCTGAATTATCTGAAATTTTTGATTCAGCAGAGTAGTTAAACTATATTAAAAATTTGTGTAAATGCTTCCATTCAGAATTGAAGTGAATATAACTTGTTTGAATTTCTTACTGTGAGACTCCATGTAATATATTCCATTTAAAAACCTCATGAAAGAGGAAGCAGTTGGAGATATTATAACATATCTCTTTGAGTTGTTGATTCATACGTCCAAAAGGAGGAGGGGGTGGAGATTTCTAGTGCTGAATAGAAGTATTCACACAGAAAATTAATGCAGAGTAGCCATTGCACATGTAGCAGCTATTCCATGCTAATTTTTCTGTGACTTCCCAGTGCAGACAAGGCTCTAGTTACTTCAGATGAATTGTCATGGGATCCCTGTATGGACAAGCTCTTGCTGTATGGAGCTGAGGGAGTCAGGAAATACTGGAAAGCTGCCTTCTTTCTTTTTATTTTTTTCATTTTTCCCTCCTCTTTAAAGACTCGCTGGCTGAGATCGCTCAAGGGGGATTGAACTACTTAATATTCTGCTAGCTATTCCTTAGAAACTGATTGAGCTGTGAAATCATTAACTGCCTCCTTGGACTGCATCCTTTTTATTAGAAGTATAGTTTAGTTACCTTAACCTGATATTGGGCAGGGAAACTTCCTGTGTCTGCCAACTTCTTTTCACACATTTTTTCACACCCCTCTTGCTTCTGCTGTGTTTTATGGCTTACTGTTAAGCAGTTGTGTTCTTCTTCTGTCCTTCAGCTGCTTCAGTTTCTCACTGATCCGCCTCACTCCTGAAATCAAAGTTCTACTTCTCACCTACTTTGGTTTAAGTCTGTATTGCATACTGCTCTTTAAAGTGAAATCCTTGTAATATTCAGGAGTGAATCTTAAATCCTTGAAAAGGCTAAGTATTGCAAACCTCTCTGGCCCATTTCTACAGTCATTTTCTTTGAGTGTCATGCTGGTATTTTGGATCTTCAGACTGCAGGGAGTTACGGTTTCCTTTCCAGTTACGGTTTCCTTTCCTCGGCTCTTTTATTGCAGTAGGAATTGCAATAGGAAAAAATGTTAATTTCAAATACATCTGACGTCAGCTGGTTTGGGGGAGCTACAGTCAAGCAGTTAAATTGTGTCCTTAGCACTGGTTTGCAATATGAAATATAAAATAATTTCAGTATCTACTATGTCATTACAGGCAATTAGAAGAAATTAGAATTTAATCTCATGCAACTGTACTGGAAGCATTCACGCTGCATTCTCCTTTCTCCTCCAGGCCAGAAAACGATACCAGTTCTTGTCATGATGGTGATGAGAAGCTGCAGTCTCCTCCGAGTAGTCATTCTCCCATTTGTGGTGGGAGCCAGTCCAGCATTTCTGACCTCTGCATTTCCCCTTCATGTAAGACTAGTCTGTGAATGTTGCTGTTAATTGCTGAGGGCAATCTTGGCTGGGGCAGCTGTTGGGGCCCTGGCTTGTGTATTGTAGATTGGGGTTTTTTTCTTGTAGTGTGGAGATGTCCCTCTGTTTATAGACCCTGGGTCAGTCTGCAGGACCTTGGTGCACACAGTAGACTTTGGCTCGAGCTGAGTGAATGGCTACAGAAGGTAATGGGTGGTCAGCAGACACCAATGGTTTCACTTGCCTGGCTCCATCTTGTTTCCTGTGGAAGTGCCACGGATCAAACCCAGGGCTTCCGATGCATGAAGGATACTGTATTTCGCTCTGCAATGTCCTCAGCCGAGGGAAAGAGCTGCAGCCCAGAGACAGTGCACTTCCCAACAGGCAAAGCCCCTTGCTTGATCAAATATACCCTTGTTTGGAACTAAATGAATCACTGTCTGCTGGCACCTGCAGGCTCTCTTGGCTGGACCTCTGTGTTAAAGTTGAAGGCAGCTGCAGTTCTCTGCTTGGATTTGCAACTGCATTCAGACCATCCAAGGTTGTGGAGGATGGGCAGGCTGGTGCTGTGTAGTTGCATTGTGGCTGATGCTGCTAAAGATTCTGCCCTTGCAGCTTCAGCTGAAATGAATGCAAACTCAGCTGGGCCTGAGAGCTCCGAAACATGTGGAATTTAAAAGGGTATAGACTTCTGAAATGCTTCATTTCTGAATTTCTGGTATGCACAAGATCATGGAACTTTGAATGTAGGAATTTCAGCCTTCCCGCAGAGATTCATTAACATTTCCCAATTATGGATTTAAGGCAAAATGTTCAGCAGTCTTAGATAAAGGATCTTGCAGCATATCCGGGACAGAATTATTAATAGGTTGAAACAAAGTGTGCCTTTACTTTGCTGAAAAATATGCTTTGAAGCAGTAAAGGAAGAGCATACTTTTTACTTTCTCTTCTATATTTTTAAATTTCCTAAAGGAAATGAAAGGGATTCTGAGAAAAGTAACCGAGGCCTTGCAGACAGGAATTTGCTTATGTAATGCCTTAGAGCTGATAAATACAACATGCTGAATGGAAGCTGTATGATAGAAGCAGCTGAAGCTCCTGTCCAAGATGGGCACTTGAGTTCCTGCTGTAGTGTAGGAATGAGAGTTTCTGTCCTCAGCTTGCTGTGCACAGTAACACCTTGGGTACAGCTGAGCCCATCCCAGGGGCACAACTCAGGTCAGCAAAGGTTGTAAACTAGTCAAAAGCATACTGACTTGACAGTTTTCCTATAGAGAAGTAAAAAAAGAATTAATTTTTACATACTCATGCTTTGTAAAGGAAGTTAAGCCAAAAAGATATAAAAAGTGTTCTTATTTGCTTTTTTAAAATGAAATTGGATGCAATTCCTAAGGTATTATGCAGCCATCCAGAGCCCAACATGCCTTCTGAACCACATCTTGATAATATCGTGGCAGTGAAATGCATTTACTCACCTCTGTCACTTTTTCTGTGTTGCTGTTGCTGTCTCAGAGTTTGCTTGTAGAGATTTGTGAGGAGGTTTAAACAGAGAGCCTCAGTAAGTCAGCAACATAAATGGTGTTAATTTTTGATGAATATTGATTCAAACTCTTCATGCTCAATAAATTCCTGCCCACTTTAATGCTTCATATTGCCAGAACTTTGCTTGGAGCCTCTGTCTTAAAGTTTGTTATCTCTTTTTAGTCAAAATTGTATGCAGGTGGCTACTAATAAGACTAGTGGATTATACTCTTTTCTTGTAGAAAAATATTGGAGGTCATAATATAGAGCATATCGCAAGTTTACATGCATTATGCATGTGAAAAGACAATTTTTCTGTGGCAGAGGCAATTCTTTCTAGCATTAATCCAGGCTGTAACATAGTACTGAGACTACTTGAAGGATTGCCTGAGGTTAGTTCCAGGATTTTGCAAGTAGCCAGTGACATATGTGCTTGTCGTTCTTATCTTTTGGGACTTAGATATGTGCTTGTCGTTCTTATCTTTTGGGACTTAGAAGAGAAGTGACAAGCGACTGCACTGCTGGACCCCCTTGGTTGTTATGTCAGTGACAGGACTTCTACATAATGATAATTGAACTGGGTCTTTGGATAGCTCCTGTTTTCCAAAAGGCAGTGGGGTTTGTAATATTTAAATTGGAAAGGCTGTAATTTAAGACAATGGAAAATAAACCCTTTCTGGTCTAGTGCCTTGTAGGATACTAACAGAAAGGTGTAAAAATAATTGTACTGCTTCAAGAGGCCCTCATCATGCCAAACATCTTTGCTGTGCAATAGATATGCAATTTATTGAGTTCTGATCTTGATCTGGTCGTTTTTCTGCAGTACCAGGAAGCTGCTCACTTCAGATTATGTGTTTTCCAGGATCACATGAAAGCTTTTGGACTCAGTTTCATGCAGTCAAGTTATGAAATGAATAGTAAAAGATCAAGAGTGAAAAGAAAGAATAAAAGCTTCATGTGAACAAATAGCATCATCAAGCTCATATCTGTCTGAAGGAGGCTAAATTTAGCCTCGAGAAACATTGATCCTCTCTTGTTTTCTAAATATGAGAACAGTTCTTAATGTCCTCCATGCCTGGAAATATTAGGCTATTCTTGACTTTGGGTCTGTCCTCCCTTTTTGTCACTTGGGTAAAGAATCAATAATTCTGGCGCTTTTTTCTTTCTTGTCTCCTGTGAGCAGAAAACTTGTGGACTAAAGATGAACCGTGGTCATCTCACTACACTTACTATGCTGGATGTCAGACAGAACATGCGCTGGGCAGAGAAATGCTTGTCTGACAGTGACCTGATCTGCATTCATATGAGCATGTGAGAGCAAATCAGGATGGCAAACTGTCCTGGGCGCAGCAGGAATGGAGCTGGGGATTTTCCCTAAACTTTTATTGAACTTGCACATCTTGATAGCCTTGTGCCTCTCAGCAAGCTGACTGTACTTCACTTCCCCATTAGTGTAAGAAAGCAAGTCTGACAGAAGTGCAAAACACTGGGTTTTGTCTGCAGTGGTTGCCTGTTCCTGTGGCCGTGAACAGACAACTGCAGGAGGTTGAATTGTTGTGGTTTTAATTAGATAGTGGTTATTAGCTGATATGTGTTAAGTGATGGTCTGCATGCTCCTATCCCATTACTACTGCAAAGTGTAGCCAGTTTATCTTCCAGCCACAGAGGGCTGGAAGTATCACACTTGCAGTTGTTTTCCTCAGATGATGAGTTGTAGTTCACTGCCACACGAGCTCAGTAGCCTGCTAATACCTCAAGGGCTTCTTCATACAGCAGGAACTGTGACTTGATTGTATTTCTAGTAAAACTGTAAAGAGAAAACTGCTCCCTGAACTGTGTTTCTTTTCTAAATAGCAGTTGAAATGAAGTCATCTGAAGTATTCTCACCAGACCACAGAATGGACCAAAGCATCCCAGCTGATGACAATATCTTGTCTTCCCAAGACTTCACCGAGGACAACGAAAATGGGCAGTTGTATAGGTATGATTAATTTATTCAAAGGATATCTAAAATGGATTTTACCAGCTAATTCCATGCTGCTGTAAAGACAATCTGTGAAGTCATTTGATGTATGATGTAGTCTGGCCTGAGACAGCTGTGGTGGTGCTTGCCAAACAAAATACCCTTAGCAGTGCCAGAGGCAGCTGTTCAATTTCTAAGCATCTGGTTCAGAATGGGAGAAATCTCAAGCAAGACATTATTAATGAACTTCACATGCATGCTCAACACGAGTGACAAGAGACTGCACTGCTGGACCCCCTTATTTGTTATGTCAGTGACAGGACTTCTGTTCTGCAAATAAAACTTCCTCATTGCTTCCTTAGATGACTCAACTCTAGCCCATGAAAAATCATTTATTAAAGAAATAGGTGGGACTGTGGGAATGAGGAAGGAATTAACTTGCAGAAGGAAGAAAAATAAAGCATTTAAAGTGGGCTCAGGGTGTTTAAACACTCTGAGTTGCTAGCACTGCTGACCAGAGTCTCTGATTTATCCTCTAGATGGATATAGCAAAGGAGGAAATACTGTGAGGTCACCCAGCAATGGGATTCAACTCTTCCTTGAAATTATTCTTGTTAAATGGAAGGTCTTGCTCTCCTTATCCTGCTGGTACCTTGAGCCCTCTGTGAAGCCTTTTTCGTGTGATGTTATATATTGGATGAGAACTAGGAATTCATTAGCAATTGGACCAAGGTTTACCAAAGTTTTCAGGGCCTACATGTGTCCTTTAGACATTAACAGCTTTTTCCTATAGCAAATTTGATTGGGCCAAGTTTTAAACAGTTAGTGTGGAGAAATTTTAAAAGCGAGTACATTGCTGGACTAAATCACAGAACGGGTGGAGATGTGTTAAAGGAAAGGTTTTACTAGCTCTTTATGGACCTGACTTTTCAGAAATCTTGATTATTTGTGTCAGTTAAAGCTCTAACACTTCCGAAAACTGGACTCCATGCCTAGAACTTTGTTTCCTTCAGGTCTACAGATGCCCGTGTGTGGTTTTGGGATTTTTTGGGAGATTTATGTGGTTTTGATTGTTTGGTTGGGAGTTTTTTTCCCAATTGAGATGTTTCCATGGTGAGATCTGAGAAATCACATATTGTCGACAAATTATCACTGGTTTCAGCTGAAGTACTTAGTAGTCATACCTCTGTCCCATCATTATTGCTTTTATTTCTATTGTCTGTTGTGACAGTAGCTGAGCACATTTAAAATTTTATGGCCAAATTGCTTGCTTTATGATGGAGAGAGATATTATTTTTCAGACTTTGGCTTGCAAAAAACAAGTCAAGTTGGCAGCAGCTTGCCCCCCACCTTAGTGAGGTGTTTTGCTTCTCTGCAGACATAACCTGTTATTAAAAAGGCATGTCCCTAGTGATCTTTAATTTTTCTTCCTAAATGTATGTCTAAATCTCAGTCATAGATGGACTTGATAGAACTGAAGGCACAGGTGCAGTATTCTGCAGAGGAAGATAATATCTTTTCACCTAGTGTTTCCTTAGCATTCGTACAGTAAATTGTATTTCCAAATGCAGCCTCGAGTTACGGATATGGGAATGTAGCCATTCACACAGCAAACACAGGGTTTTCTATGTCAAGGGTCTTTTGTTAATACCTTGATGTTGCAATAGCTAGACCTGCCTTTTCATTCTTTCACTCCTGGAAATGTTCTTTAATCTGTTTGCATAACAAACAGAACTAATAAATCACTGCTTTGCTCATAGTTTTGTCCACTGTAAGAAATGTCTCCTTCCTAGAGGCAAATACCTATTAGGCAAATACCAAGACCTTCCTAAAGAGGTATTTACAAGAAAAGGAGAGCTGAGTTGGAGGAGAGAAACAGAAACTGCTCTTTCCGCTCTTACTTAGCAGTATAAATTGGGAATTTAACTGCACAGTGATAGGTGAAATTATGCAAAATCAGTCTGAGAGAAGAATGAGACCCTGGTAGTGACATTTCTGTTGCAGTTGTTTTATTTCCACAGGAGGAAATGATTATTCCAGCTGATGCATGTCAGACTGGCAGCTGCCCCAGCATTGCTATTCCCTCCCTGTTGCATTTTGATCATCTAAGAATATAGCACTATTATGCTTTTTACCCAGTCAGGTATAAATTTGTAATGTTTACAGTTGTGACTGATTGAAAAAGCACTTTTTTTTTTATTGTGACCGGGTCTGGTATTATCATAATAAAGAACTTAAACTCTGCAGGGTATTCTTAGGTCTGTATTGGCCTTGCTTTTCTGATAATCTGGTAAAATTGGTCAAAAGTCCAAGTGTATTCTTGGAGAAAATGGTCTAATTCACCTTTGTATGTTCCTGTCTCATCTCCTGGCTGATTATTTTGATCCCAGTGTCAGTCTGTTGTGCACTTTTTAATAGACAATAATTTCAGGTTTTCCAAGTAAACAGTTTTCTTTCTTCTCAATGCAAATACAGATTTTTATGTGAGCTTGTTGTGGGTTTAGGGTTTTTTTTCGTTTGGTTGGGGTTTTTTTGTTTTGTTTTTTCAGCTTGTTTTTTGTTTGAGTGCTTATCACACCTTAACACTTATCACTCCTTTACCAAATGCGGTGGAACATTTTCCTACACTAGATTTTGTTGCTTCTTCCTTCAACTCATCAACTTTGGAAGGATACCAAATAGCACTTTTAGGTGTTGTCCTGAGGATTAATTATTTTCTGTTGATCTTGGCCTATTTATTGATGCAGGAAAAGATTAAATAGTTCTGTGACACTTGGACACATGGAGATCCAGAACTGCTCTGCATCCTGTCAGAAAAACAACAGGGGTTTTTCAACTTTACAGTTTTTGCTACCAGCCTATTTCATATAATCCTTCCCTGAAGAGTTTGGACAGATGTGAACCATTCTGTGTGATCAGTGTGTATCTCTTTTCTTGGTAAAATAACATGACTCTGGTTGTGTTGCTTTGCTTTGTTGCCAAAATGCTTCTAGTCTGGCTGCCAAGGTTACTGCAGTGAAACTCTGTGGAGATGGTTGATGGCTAAAAAAACACTTTTTAATGTGTGGGAATACAGATCCAAGGTTTTGTTTCCTTATTCTTGAATAAGGAAAAAAACCCCTCATTGGGGCTCAAAAAACTGTTTTGAGGCTGTTGAATCTTCCTTTTTTATCTACCTGAGAATATCATAGCACACGTAAGATTATCATGAAGAACACTAGTGAACTGAAAAACCAATTCTCTTGAACTAGCTCACCTTACCAAAGTGAGTAAAACGACAAAAAAGCAATAGCAATGAGACTGTTTTATGGAGAGAAAGAAATTTAAATATTTCTGTAGTTTGCGCCTTGGAGTTCTATCTAGCCAATTTTACTTTTTTGGGTTTGTTTTTTTTGTTTGTTTGGGTTTGTATGTTTCTCCTGCCATCTGCCTCTTTGAAGTGAGACAAGTGTTAACACTTGTAATACTCATAGGTAGAGGGCTGCAGAGATGGTTCTTAGCAGAGCAGTTAGCACATCTCTGTCCTTAATAGTTGGCATATACAAATGCAAAATACAGACAGTAATGCTATTTAAAATACAAAAGGAACACTTGCTCAAATCTCCCTGCAAGGTGCAGCAGGGCTGTGGAAGGGCTAACCAGCACTGACTCAGCAGCATTCCCAGGGGAGGAGGAGAGATTAAATATCTTGAAAATCCTCCTAATCACCCTTTCTGATTGTTACAAAGGGTTCTTTTGAAGGAGCTAGTAACACGGAGACTTTCCATTTTAATCACTGATCTTTGGATGGCACCTTTTTTGATCTCCTACCTTTGACTCTTTGATTTCCTTTTTTAAATATGATGAGCTTTTTCATTTAACTATTAGTTCAGTTCAAGCTTTTCTCCTTTTAAGAGAAAATCGAATCACTACTGCAAACATTAATAGATTCAGAATTATTTTAGAGCCTTGCTGTTTCCTGGTAGCCTCTTTTTTGTACCTGGGAAAGAATATGTGCTGGGAGCAAGGAAGAACAGTGTATCCTCACAGTTATTGACTAAATTTTGAAGAACTGTATTCTTGCAGTGCATGCAGACCGTGAAATAGCCGCAGATGTTTTATGTTCTCAGTGTGAATGAGGAACCTGCGTGCTTAGGGGATTTATTTTATAGATACCATCACAGCTTTTTGCTCTTTTGACAAAGCCTTCAGGGAGTTCTACAAATCTTATCTCAGCCAGGAGCCAGGGAGGCTGCCTATGTCTACCAAGACTGTGACCTATACCTGGCAGAAATTATGGTGTCTGTGACCTAAAAGGATGTATTCCTGTGCTGTAGCATATCTGTGTATTTTTTCCACCTCAAAATGAGTCACTGAATGTGATAAATACAATGGAAAACAGGCTAAAGATCAATTACTGATTTGCAGAGAACTTAACTGAACCTGTTCAATCCTGTTGTGCAAAGAATGAGGTTTGAGTAGGATAGAGAGGTCGGCAGAGCCAGGTTAGAGGCTGCACAGTGAGTAAGATATCCCAGGGCAGTGCCTGTGGTGCCATGTTCTTTTCCATTTGCAGTCTCCCTGAATTTTGAGCAGCGTGTCATGCTGTCACAGCACAGCATGTACTGCAGGTTTCACCTGGCTGCAGACTTATTATGCATACATATTTCTCCATGCATTGCTAACCCTTTCCATCTCCTCCTATAGCGAGTTTCCCTCAGCCTTCATCAGCAAACCCATGATCCCTCGCACTCCTGAGGGGCAGAGTACCAGCCCTCGAAAGGGAAAGGTCCCGGCCATTGCCCCTCAGTTCTCTCAGTCTGGACCCCAGCAAACAAGCCGTCCCAGCTCCTCAGGATCATCCACAAGGAGCAGACAGAGTAAGTGGAAAAAGTCATCATTCCTTGGGGTGGGAAGGGAGGGAGCACCGTAGAAACTCTTTAGGAATGAGGTCGTAGGCTACTAATGTGCCAGGAGTATATGACATTGTACTTGTCGTCTGCAGGATGTACAACCATGTAATTATACCCTGCTGAACACTGCTCTTATTTCCAGGCTGTCATGTGAGCAGTTAAAGACATGCTTTTTCTTGTCTCTGGGTGGAGAGAAGTGGCCCAAATTCTCAGAAGTTTTTTGGAAGTTTCTGGTCTCAGATCAGACTTTCTCTAGATGTCGTCAGACTTTTTGCTTTTCTTTAGACACTTGTTCACTCCACTGTGTAACTCGTTTAATGTTCTTGAATTTGGATCCCTGGGTGTGTCTACACTGCAGCTGAATGTAGACCAGAGTCAGGCAGTTCTGAAGATGGGCTCAGGGCAGCCTGGTGAGCAGAGAGCCAAGCACAGTGTGCTGCTTATGCTGGAGGCTTATACTTCAGAACCACATGGCCTGAAAAAGTTTAAGCAGTACTAGTCCACAGGGGGTTCAAAAGAGAAGAGGGCGTTCATTTGAGGTTGGAGGAAAAGGATGGACACTTGCTTTAAGCCAGGCAACACAAGCCCAATAAAGTGGAAATGTTGATCTTTGATACTCACACATCAGTAAACACGTGGTGTGTCAGCTGTGGAGTTCTTTTGGGATTGAGAGGGAAGAAAGAGATATTCTTCAGTAATTAATAAGCTTTTTCCCAGGAGTGTGGATAGGACTAACTGGGTTCAAATACAGCTGGGTGGCCACCATCAGTGAAAATGGCAGGAGCGACATATGTCCTTGTTTCAAGTGCATTGTAACAAGTTTAGTGATTATTATTTTATCACAATGTAACATCAGTTCTGTTCTTTAACTGTAACTGTTACCTTGAAACATTTCACAAAAATGTAATAATTAATACCTTCCCAAGAAATTCGAGTTATATGTATCTCATTAGCTCCTCATTACAAATATGGAAAATGAAACTAAGAGATTTGAAATAACTTAGTAAATCAGTAACAGAGCTGGAAAGAGTATCCTAAATCTTCTGTGTTGCTCATTCTTTTGTCATTCCACACAGTTGCATGTGCAGGGAAATAGTGTGATTTTATTCAGGCAGTACAGGTGTGGCAATGGAAGGGAATGTCCTTGGTGGTGGAAGGAGGTTTTGACCTAGAGATTACTGGCTTGAACATTCCTGTGCTGAGGTAATACTGCTGGCTCTTTTGGCTTTACCTTTGCTGCCTGTGCCCCATGTTTCACCTCTGGCATCAGTGCTTTCTGTTTCCTGTGACAGCAGCACTGTTCTGCCCTGACTGGATGTGGTGTAACACCCAAGAGTCTGTCTCTGGTTCCTGTTTCGGTTCATTTCCAAAAGCATTACCCCACTGAAAAGAAGCCCTGATGAAGAAAGGAAAAGCACAGAGTGTGTGTGTGTGTCTGTGTGTGTGCACACAAAAACTCCTCTGCGTATTCTAGTTTCTCCAGGGCAGCTTTACACTCCTGGGTGTGTGTGTCCTAGGAAAGAGGTGACATACATATGTTGGCTCTGGAGGAAGATCCTTTTCCAGTTGTACAGTGCATAACATATTTTATCTTCAAATTGCATTTAAGTAGGTCACTTGAATCTCTGTGGATTCAGTACATGTGCTTTGCTAGTCCAGAATCCTGAGCTCTTCTAACTTTTATTGGATAGGGTATGTGTTACAATATTCCTCTTTTTCATCTGTGCATCCCAAAGCTGAACGTATAGCAGGCATCCCATCTTGCTATGTTGTGTTTTATCTTTTCTCCAAATTTTTGTCTTGGGATTCCAGGTTATCATTTTCTAGCTGTCCACATGTGCCATGACACAGACTTAGTTTGAATGTTAAAATCTTCCTGCTAAAAATAGCAAAGAAATTATTTTGCAAACAAGTTGTCTTCCATTCACTCTATGTACATGTATCCAGCCTTGTCTGCTGTGACAGAGCACCTATTAGTTCTTGTCCATCCTGCAGGGGCATTGGCACAGGTGTTTGTTTTTGGGAAAAGTGAGATGAAGGTTATGAGGACCAGATTTTTAAAGGACTAAAAAAGGGGTTTAAGCTCCTATGTTAAACCTTGAGGTTCTCAAAGGTGATTCTCAGCTGTTACTTAAAGGTGCAGGGAAGGTGTCTCAAGCAGTTGAGCCCCTAATGTTTCCAGAGTAAAGTTCTGTGCTGCTGCTCCTTTAATTTCCTGGCTGACTCATCTGTAAATCCAAAATGGTATCAAATGCACAGATATCAGCAATCAGTAGATTTCAGCAGTTGCTGCCTCCCATTTGCCTACTGCATAGGTATGTAGGTTTTTACATATCAAGAGACCCTGTTCCAGTGGAAGACTGTCTTTAGTTTGTGGATTTCTTGGTATTTCTGGAGAAATGCAGGTTTTTATAGCTGATGGACATGATGAGAAAAAGATGAGTTTCTGACAGTACTTGATGTGTTCACTTATTTTAGAGGCACATTTTTAGCTTGATTTTAGTATTTATTATAGGTGTAGTTTCTGGAAACAAGTTGATTTTATATAAACCTAGCTGAACTAGCTGGACTGGTCCTCTTGGAGCATGGAGTGTGTGGAATGCCTGAGGAATGCAGAGGAAGCACAGGTACTTAGTTCAGCTACAGGCCTGGGGCTGGATTCCTGCCTGAGATGCAACCAGCTGCTGTTAGTTGAGCTCTAAAGCTGTACCTTAAAGCAAAAACCAAGCTCCTCCAAATAAAACCAGCCATGCTGGGACCCACTGTGATTTCCACTTCCTAGCTGGCACAGGGATGACACTGGCAGCATGGCTGGAACATAGAGTTCCAGGCGGAACAAAGGAACCTCCAAATTTAGACCTTTTCAACTGTGCTCCATGTGGACATGGTTGAATGGTTTCATCTACCTTGTTCCTTATTCTGCATCTATTCCAGGCAACTCTTCATGGGCATGCTGAAGCTGTTTGCAGTGTACCAAGTTCTGTCTAGGGCATGTTGGGGCTAGGGCAGTACTTCCTACCAGAAGAATGAGGAATGCTTTTTGTCAGGAGTGCGACTGGGCCCTGGTGTCTCCCCTTTAAGTTCTTTCCGTGTCCATAGGCAAGGGGTTGCCATAAAGGCATTCTGCGTTTTTAAGTTGCAGCATTGGGAGATAAAGTGCCTTTCTGCATGTTTTTTGTGATGTTTGTGTCCCTGTGCAGGTCAAACAAGTGTTGCCCTCCGGCAGCTCCTATCTTGTAATAAATCCTGCTTTCAGCTGACAGACTCTTTCTTGCTGTTTTTCTGCAGGCAGCCAGTCCTACAGGAAGTGAGAACAGTTCCTTTCCTCGAGAATCACCTATCACATTGTTGAAGGACAGAGCCAGCTTCCTGTAATGAGCTTCACTGGTGACCTACAGAGCAGAGAGTGAGGTTGTTGACACCACATGGCATTTGCCTTGCACGGTGATTCCGGGATTATCTGATGGGATGCGTCTGTTGTGGTCTCTAAAACTGGCTGAGACAAGGGCCTTGTTATTGCAATTCAAGGTCTCAGGAGCAGCCCAGGACTGATATGGGACATGGATATAGTCCCAGTTCCTCTGATAGTTTACTCTAAATTGACATTGCCACCTTGAGAAGAAACTCTTGCTCTCTGCCTTCTGTGTCAGACCAAATGGCCCTTGGAGACAGTATGTAGGGCTCAGCACAGGAGTCTGACCAAACAACTGTCTTTTTAACATATTGTTTGCTGAACCAGCCTGTCACTTGCTGCTTTTTAAATTACGCTTTTGTGAGTGGGTTGGGAGATATCTGTGTTGAAAGGATCTGCATTAGGAGGGACAGTGTACATCACATGCAGAGCCTTTACTGCCTGGAGCAGTGATGTGGGGTGAGATCTGTTTGGCCTCCAGAGACTGGAGAGGAAGTAGTTCATCAGCTTCTGGTTGACCTGTAGCAGATGAAAAACACTATGACAGTGTCCAAGGCAGCATCCATGTTCACCTCTGAGGATCTGATCAGGAGCTTTAACTGCAGCAATTACTCCTGTTCCTTCTTTCTACATTTTTTCTTAGTTCTACTGTTTAACATTTGTGGAATGAATAATCCATTTTTTTCCACTGGAACAAAGAGCTTTGCTTCTTCTTCATAGAAGAAACCATGACAATGTGAACAGATCAGAAGCAACTTTCTCTTTACATGTGACTGTGGTCAATCTTCTTTGGTCTTTGTTGGGGCTTTTTAATGTTCTTTACTTCAGAGCAATGTCTGGTTTTGTCTTCATGGAATTTGTGCTGGTCTTTGGTGAACATGAAGTGCTGGCTAGGCAAGAGAGATCAAGAAGCCCTCCACTAAATAAAAAACACAGCAGTTAGTTCTGCCAGTGGATTACAAAGCCAGTGCTGTTTGTTGTTCTTTCTCTCCAAAGGAACAGTGACCAGGAAACACTAGTCTTCACTGGGGGTTGGCTTTTCAGTAACATCCCTTCATGTGACAGCTGTTAGGACACATAAATGCAGTTTACACTGGAACTTGGCTGCTGCTGAGGCAGAGATGTATAAAAAGCAGGCAGACTTCAAAAACAAATGCTTTAACTGGTACAAAAAGGGGGAAGGTAAGGATTTGGTTTTGGAGTTTCACCTTGAGAGACAAACAAGTGGTACACAGCCTGAAGGGTAAAGCAGCTCCAACACTGACACTGCCTTCCCCTGCAGTGAAGAGTTGTAAAGCCACTGGTCATTTCCATAGGACCAGAAGAAAGCTCTGTGCTTCTGAGAAGGTCTTGAATTGTGCCTCTTGGTGTGTGGTGGCAACTGAAGAGCCAAGGCCACAGGTGGAGTTGCCATGAGACCCACTGAGTTCAGTGATGCGGTGTCAGATATTTGCAGAAAGAACACATAGACTCAGGAAACCCCTTTGGATAATAGACTTCAAATTGGAATTGGGATGTTTTGTAGAAGAAACCCTTTAACTTAAAATCTGGTCAAATTCATGTGGGAGTTACAATTTACTACTCAGTACCTTCAGGGTGTCCACAGGCCTAACACAAAGCTTGCAGAGTAAGGGTGTTGCTTTAACTCCCAAACTATGTAGGTCATGGAGTGACTACAGACACTTGATAGACCCCATCACACTAGACAGAGAAGTCACAGAAAATCACTGACTTGTGCTGAGATCCATCTGCCTCCTCTCAGAGCTGATCAACACGATTAATGGGAAAATGTCCTCTGGTTCACAAAAGGGCAGTAATGGAAAAGCCATAAAACCTCACTGTGTGGTTTTCCAGGGTAGGCAGCTTTTCTCTTTCCTCTGAAATTCAGAGGTTTTTCCATCATGTAATATCAATGGCCAGGTTGTTAACACTAAAGTGCTAAGCACATTCATTTGCATACGTGGATAACACAGAATGCTCCAGAGGTTGAGTTTTATTTATTTTACAGCAGTGCTGAGTTTCATGCTGGAGCAGATCTAATTCTCTGACGTGGAGAACAGCTTTTGAAAAGTGTTGAGTGCAGACTATTTTTTTGGGGGGTGGGAGGGAGAAACAACAATTTCAAAACCTCACTGATTTTATAGTGAGTTGAGGTCTTAAATGTTATCACTCCAGTCACCTGAAAGTGGTTGGTAGGTACAGCTACAACTGCTGCAGCAGATCAAGATTCATGAAAAACCAAAATGCATCTTGCTGAATTGGATTGAAATTTGTAAGCTGAAGTACTTGTGTACTTGTGTGTTTATTACTCAGGCCTGTTGCCGTACAGAACTCTATATGTACATGTTTCCATGTTCAACTCTGAGATGTTTTGGCGTATGGGATTTGAAAACAGAGAGTATTTTTTATGCGTGAGAAACTTCATTTTCCAAATGCCTGAGAGAAACTATGGATATGCTTAGAAATAATTTATCAGCTGAGCAGTAATTTGAGAGGCCAAGGAAATAACATGTCCTCCTTTCCCTGTCTTATTCACAAAAAGCCCCTGTGATGCCAGAAGGAAGGTTTGAAGCTAATGAAAAATGTCAGTTCCGCCTTTGTTCATAGGACTCCACTGTTCAGGGAGGAGAGGTCCCTGAATGCAGGTCAGTAGCACACACATAGCAAATTCAGCACCTCACTAAACAGTTGTTGGATGTCTTTTGTATAAGCCACATAGAGGCTGCTGCCAGATTCAACACCCCCCGGTAAATTCATAACAGGAGCAGTGGAAATTGCTGCCTCGACAGGAGGGGTGTGATTGCACTTAGAGTGGCCATGAATTCATTGACAAAATGCAAATACAGTTATTGCATAAAACACACAGATCTGCAGGGGAAGTTTTTCTGGGACCAAAGTCCTGTGTGGTGCATCCATGCCTCTTGGATGTAACTTGTGTATATTGTGTGATTTTGTTTATGGACAGTGTTATTTGAGACAAACTGCGTAAGTATGTTTAGGTTTGCATGGAGTGATCATTCTGTACAAGTGCTTTAAAATTATCTGTCAGTGACTAGATAAAAATGCTTCTAAAGGGATTTTTTTTTCCCTTCATTCTCTTTCTGACGTGTTTGTTTTGGGGTTCGTGAACTTCTGCTGTGTGCATTTCTTTACATTTCACTCTGGTTTGTTATTGACAAATTCTGTCTCCATCAGTTTTATCCCCATTTACGTGGAAAATACAGCTCCCTTCTGTTCAGCCTGGCTTGCCTCTGCAGAGGTAGTGTTGTTTACTCAGAAGTGTTGCAAAGCAGGCATGAGCCACTCATTGTTCGTGGTCTCTCATGAGGAGAGCCCAGGCATGTGGGATGCCACCAGCAACATTGGTTTGGTGTCAAAAGTATTATTTGTTGTATGATTTAAGTGTGTAGGGAAAGACAAGCAAGGAAGTTCTCTGAAAGGGAAAATATTGCTGTGATGGGGAGGGACGGTGGTTGCTTGGTTTGGCTTTAAGTTGGTTCCTTTAAACAAAGTTTCACTAGTCTTTATAAATCATGGTGGAGATTGCAGTGTAGAGATAAAAAGCACTACATTACTTTCGTGCACATCGTTGAGTACTGGTAGCAGACAAGTGAACAGGCTGCCTTCCTCCCAGGTCATTAAGTACATCTAGGCTTACCTTTTAGCTTGGGGCTTGAATTAATTTTTGAGATAGAGCTTCAAGGCAGTTTGGGCCATCCTCACACTTGCGTGCAGTCTGGCTCCATATTGGAACAAGCCCTTTCCCGGGAAAGGAAATGCTGCAGTTGCACCTTGCTCAGTGTCATCTAAGGAAGGAGTGTGTGAGCCCTGCCAGGCACCCTGGCTGTGCAGTGTGGCTCACCAAGCTCAAGGAGGTGTATGGGCATGGCCAGCAAAGAGGGGATAGATGGAGCCTTGCAAACCTCCACTGATCCTATGGGAACTGAGTACCAAAATACCTCTGTGACCGAGCCATGTGGGCTTCTCCAGGCTATGCTGCACTTTCCCAACGTCTGCTATTCATAGAAATTGTAAAAGCAGTGGGACTCCTGAGAGTTTATTGAAGGGTGAGAAACAGCAAGATGTTTCAAGACAAACAAAACAGACTAAGACCAGACTGTTCTGGCCAGGCTGTGTGGGAATCTGCTGCTAATAGGTTTTAAAAAGAAACCAACTTCTGGGTGCAGAACATAGAACTTTGTCCTACTGCATTATCAAACCAGTAATTCTTGTAGCCTGGCATCTTCTCTGTGGTTGGGATCTGATGTTTAAAAGCAAGTTGCTTCCCATCTCTGGGCTGCTTTCTGCCCTGCAGTGGAACTGTATTCAGTTACAGGATCATGATCCAAACTTCTGCTTTTTGAGGACCTGGTGCTCTCTGAACAACAGACTCAGTGGCACACCCTGGGACATCTAATAACTTTCTGGAATGCATCCTCCTTTTAGGACAAGTTTTCTCAGTGGCGCTTGGCATATGGTCCAAGTTTCCAAAAAACTAGGCCAGTAATTTGTTGCAGTGAAAGTGAGAATTCTTCAAATAAGCAGGGAGAAATCCAGGTGACAGCTTTAGTGCTTTGTTCTTATCTTCTTCAAATATGGGAAATGCTGTTCTGATATAATTCTAAGTCAACAGACCTGGGGAGTGTCAGTTATTTTGTTCACTCTGAGTGACCTGGTACTGTATTTAATTTGAAAAATGGTTTCCAGTATACCGTGCTGGTTTTCAACTTACAATGTCTTAAAATTATTACTTCATCTTATTTGGTTTTCTTTTAATAATGCTCAGAGCTAATTCTGTTAAGTAAGCAAGAAAACAGGACAAATAAAAATTGGTGGATACCTGAAACAAAAAGGTTTATGCTGTAGATGTTTAAGCTGCCTTTTATATTGAGCTGTAGCTGACAGCTAGGAGTGCTGAGGCCATTTGCAAATCAGCCCACCTGCTGAGGGATTTTAGGAGTCAAGGATACCACCCTCTGCTGAGCTCAAGGAAAATTCTTGCCCTTGTAGATCCAGATTTCATTACAGGAGCATAGTCCTCCTCCTCTGAAGAGTGAAAAAGTTGAGCTAGCATGAGGATGGGATGTAAGTGCTGGAAATAGCAGCTCTGTGCCAAGTGATACAGCTCCTCTTTGGTGTGGCATGTGCCAGCCTGACTGCCCTGGCAGTTGTCTGGATCCGGTTGAGTGTTGGCAGAGGTTGAATGCTTCCTGAGAACAAATCACTGTATTGTTCCTGTCTGCTCATGCACTGCCTTTCGGGAGCGTGGTTCATACTGGTAGCAAGGAGCAGAACCATTAGCACCAAATGAATTATTTGTCAAGCAGGATATCTCCCTGGAATTTTTACCCTTTTCTCTGACTGCTTTGCCCCTGGACTGAATTTGCAGTATCCTAGTGGACTGGCTGCTCTAAAGCAGGTGACTTTTTTTTTTTGTTAACTTGGCAGATTGTGGCCTACCATGATTTTCCATGAAACTGGCTCCTTTCTATTTCTTCCTCATCCAAGTGAGCAGCTGGGAAATTAAATATGGCAGCTTTGGCACTTGAGGAAAACAGTTCTGTTTCGATCAAGCCCCTTCCATCCTCAAGGCCTGTGGAAACTGGGCTATTTGAAACAGCCAAAATTTCCACCCTGACTAACCATACCAAAAGCTCCATGCCAGGGAGCCCCTAGTCACACTGCAACAGGGGCCAAATCATGGATTATGAGCTATCACAACTGGTCTCATGGCTCATACTCAACCTCAGTGCTTATGTGACATGAGGCCATGAGGAGTTTGGCCCATAACTGAGGCTTTCAGGCCTGCACACAGTAACAGCAAGAAGGATTGTGCTTGCTTCTCCCAAAATTTGGTTGAGTTTTTAGTCATGCATACCTGGAGCTGGCCTGACATTTAGTGTCATCATGTCACTCAAATTCAGGACCTGGCCATTGCAGAGGGTGGTTTCCCATTTGTGCAGAATGGGAGACAAATAATTGACTTTTGATTTATTTTCCACATGGATGAAAAACTTTGAGTGGCTAAATGGCTCTTTCGTGTATTGTAGGTTAAAACCTCAGTGTGCTTTGGGCAGGGGCAAGAAGAGGCAGCATAAGGCTGTTTCTCTCTAACCCTTGTTATCCTGTGACTCTGAAGATGCAGATGATGAAGACGCGGGTTTTCACAAAGCCATGCTGAGAGTTACAGAAAGATGGGTCTGAACCACTGTGAACTTCCACAAATCTTGTTGGGGCTCCCAAGGTTCTCTGAAACCACTTTTACAACACCTAAAACAGAAGCCAGAGTCAGCAGTTGTGTGTCACTGCGCAAGTCCCCCAGAAATGGCAGCAGTGACAACTGATTTCATCTGAAATCCCAGCAGGACTTGAGTCCTGGGTTGTGACCATGCACAGGGCAGAGACCAAGGCTTTTTAAGCATAATCAATCCAGTGATCTCACACCTTTCTGGTGAGAGTAACACATTTGTGTCTATAGAGTCCAATCTGAAAAAGATATTTCCTTGGTCTACTTCTCGTTATTTTCATTATTCATTGCTAGTGAAAAGGAAATATGTCCTATATTTCAACCCAGTCCAGGTTCCAACTGAGCAGCTGTCAGGAGGCAGCTAGTTTTCTCCTCACTGGCAGCAGGGCATGGTTTGAACCTTTGTGCAAAGCTGGTAAGTTTTGTTCAGGTGCCTAAAGTAAGTTTCAGAAGGAATCTCAGCACATGCATAAAAATCTGTCCTTTTATCCTGCAGCAGTGGCCTCTGAAGAAAGGCCTTGTAGTTTCCTGTCTCTGCTTCCTTCCGTTGCTCTAACTTTTTGTTTTGTTTGGAGGGGGATTTGCCTTATTTTTCACTGCAATGGGAATTGTTCCATATGGCTGGAACAATGGTTCCAGCATTCGTGCATTAGAGAGGAAAAGGGAGGCTTTGAAAGGTGCTTGTCCCAGGCTGGAGCTCTTTGAAAACTGACTGGATGTTTGGTTCTTGCTGGTTGTAGCCCCTTTCCTTTTGCCTGTACCACAGCCTCTTCCTGCAGCACAGACCTGATGCCAGAGAGATCCCAAATCAGAGTATTATGGTAATTTCTGGTATTATACAGGAATCTCCTTCCTTTCGTGCTGGGACTGATTAAAATCTCTCATTACCTTTACCTTCTGACGTCAGTACTTTACACAAAACCATTTCCTAGTGAGAACAATTGAGGGCAACTCAGCCCTGAAGTGTTACCTGTCCAAGGTGGAGACCTCTGAGCTTCATCAGACACCTCTCAAACCGTTCCTGGGCAATGGTAATGGGACAGTGTGAAGCCAGATGAGCTGCCAGAGTATTTTGCTTCTTTCTTCGATGTGGACAGTTGTGCTGGGTAAAGCAGTGAGTCTCAAGCTGCCTCACCTTCTGCAAAGCTGACTGGTCCTGCAGCTTGGCTCGGTTACTGGTGTTACCCACGTGCTGCTTTGAATGACTTTTCTCCGGGCTATGAGTGTGGTTTGTGCCAGGAATACCCTGTCCTTGCTAGGAAATCAGCTCCTGGGGAAATATGTCCTTGCTTAGGCACGTTGGAGATGATGGGGAGGGGTGTTATCACCACAGCCTTTAGGAGTGTGTGGTGGGTTAACCCCAGGGGGCAGCTCAGCCCCATACTGCCCTCTTTTGCTCCTACTCAGAGCAATGGGGAGAGAGGCAGAAGGGTAAAAGTGAGAAAACTTGTAGATTAAGATAAAGATGCTTCAATAGGTGGAGTAAAAGCTGAGTGCTTTTTGACCAGCAAAGCAAAATAAGAAATTCATTCAATGCTTCCCATGTGCAGGCAGGTGTTCAGCTATTTCTGGGAGAGCCAGAACAGTTACTCCATCATGCTATAACTGGTATTTGGGAAGACAAACATCATAGCTCCTTCTTTCTCCCAGTTTTTAGTGCTGAGCACTTTGGCACAGGGTCTGGGATATCCCTTTGATCAGTCGGGGTCAGCTGTCCCTGCTCTGTCCCCTCCCAACTTCTTGTGCATCCCCAGCCTGCTCACTGGTGGGGCAGCGTGAGAAACAGAGCTGGCCTTCATGCTGTGTAAGCAACAGCTAAAACATGCCTGCCTTATCAGCACTGATTTGGTCCCAAATCCAAAACATAGCACCATACCAGCTACTACAGAGAAAATTATCTCTGTCCCAGCCACAGCCATGGCAGGTGCAGGTCTGTTCATTGTGCTTTGCGTGGGACTGGCCATAAGATGTGATGAGTGGNACCAGCAAAGCAAAATAAGAAATTCATTCAATGCTTCCCATGTGCAGGCAGGTGTTCAGCTATTTCTGGGAGAGCCAGAACAGTTACTCCATCATGCTATAACTGGTATTTGGGAAGACAAACATCATAGCTCCTTCTTTCTCCCAGTTTTTAGTGCTGAGCACTTTGGCACAGGGTCTGGGATATCCCTTTGATCAGTTGGGGTCAGCTGTCCCTGCTCTGTCCCTCCCAACTTCTTGTGCACCCCCAGCCTGCTCACTGGTGGGGCAGCGTGAGAAACAGAGCTGGCCTTCATGCTGTGTAAGCAACAGTTAAAACATGCCTGCCTTATCAGCACTGTTTTGGTCCCAAATCCAAAACATAGCACCATACCAGCTACTACAGAGAAAATTATCTCTGTCCCAGCCACAGCCATGGCAGGTGCAGGTCTGTTCATTGTGCTTTGCGTGGGACTGGCCATAAGATGTGATGACAGGAAGCACAGTAAGACTCAGGACAGGCAGAAGCTCCTCTGAACCCAGCTGGGCACCAGAGGAAGTGGGTGGGTGGCAGCAGGGAGCTGTGAGGTGTGAGCCTGGCACACAGTTACTGGGCACAGGCCAGTGAGAGAGTAGAAACTGGGGTTTCCTGAACACCTGTGGAGGGACCTGAGAGGAGGTGGCACAGAACCCTGAAAAGGGTGAGGGCTGTTTGTCATCTGCTCCATCTCCAGTGAGTTCCTGGCAGGCACTTAAAAAACCCCAGGACAGGATGGAGGAGAGCAATACTGCAGTGAGAGGTGAGGTTCCCTTTTCACCAGTTCAGCAAAGGTTCCTGCTACTGCAGCAGGAAGTCAGCCTGAGCTGCTGGAGGCTCCTTTTCTGCCCTAAGGAGCAGAATATCAGTATTTTAATCATAAAGAGCTTTTCTCCTGTGTCTTGTCATGAACTGATGCCACAGATAGACCTGTAGCTGCTCCAAAGGCTGCTGCTGTGCCCGACTTTCTGTGCAGACTTGTGCTCTGAAACAAAAGGAAGGGAAAAGCAAAGAAACTGAAAGTTCTGGTTTGCTAATGTAGCATGGACATGACAGCTGCATTTCAGCCTGGTTTATTAACCAGTGCCATTTGCATGCAGGATTCTGGAGTTTGACTTGTGTGGAGGTGTGTATGTACCAATGGGTTTGTATTAGGCTTAACCATGGAGAAGGTCATACAATAGTCTTGGTGCAGTAAGGGCAGAATCAATATGAAATTAAGGTTGTTCCTGTAAAGGGAAGAATCAGAAATGGAAACTTTACCACCACACCTACTTTCAGAACTTGCACATCACAAAGAAGTTGAGAAATACCTTTGTGGCTCCAGTGTCCCGTGGTTGTCTGAAATGCAAATGTAATAGTTTAAAAGTGTCTCCTTATTTTAACTCCTTCCACCCTGAAAGAGTTTTGCATGTGCCTTAGGGGAGATGAAGAGATTGCAAGAGACAGAGCAGGAAAGATGTGAGGCCGCCCCTGAGCCTTGCTGGGGTGTGAGCAGCTGGGCTGGGTGGCTGCTGGGCAGCAGCCAAAAAGGTAGAGATCAAGTTTTAGGGGGAGTCCTGCTTTAATCCTTATTATTTAATCTGGGGGCCCCTTTTCATGTTGGTAGGGGTGACTCTTGTGATCCCTCGGTGTTGCCTCATATGTTCTTGCAGCAGAGTGAAATCGTTCGGGCAAGGTGAAGGTGCAAGGGCTGCCCTGTGGGTAGGGAGGGTGGAGATGGGGAACCAGACCTACAGTGTTGTGCTTATGGGGCTGCAGCTGGAAATTGTTTGGAGATTTAAAAGGTTAACATGATCAGTACTAGCTTCTGCTTATTATCCTTTCCAGGCACAGTTTGAACCTAACATTTATGACCCTGGGGGCCACAAATAGATTGTGTTTGTCAGGAGAGCCGCCTGTCTCCCCTGTGTTTCAGGAGGGAATCTCCTACATATTACTAGTTTCACAGTGAAATTGCAAGATTTTTGATCCTGCATCTGCATAAACTTGGCCTTTGCTGTACCCACGTCAGCTAAGAGCTGTTACGCTGGGATCCGGCTTTTCCTCCACATCCATTGAACACGCAACCCACGCCAAAGATTGGGCTGCGCACACCCAGCCTGGGTTTTCCTTTGTTGTACCACCCACAGCTAATGGGGTGCAAAGTATCAGATCAACGCCTCTCCTCCTGCACGTCCCTTTTTCTGTCTCTTTTTCTTCCAGACTGGATTTTACTTCTTTCCTGCTGCAGCCTGAATTTTACTTTTTTCCTGCTGTGTTGTTTTTACGCAGGCAGCGTCTGGTCGGGTTTCTGTTGCATCAGTACCTTTGGTGGGTATTACTCAAACAATGGATTCTGCCACAAAGGAGCGGGTTCAAGCAGGTTAGAGCTGTCCAGCCTGGCCATGTGGGAGCCAGTGACGAATAAAAGCTCCATAAATACCTTCTTCTGCCTCTCCCCTTCCTCCACACATATATCAATTGCTTTTTCAGATTATTGAGAAAAGAATCTCTGTATTTCCTGGGTGTGAAATGTGTTGGTTCTCCCTTTGCAATCATTGAAGATAATTTTGCTGGCAGCCCTGAGGCTTGGCCCAGGGCTCTGCTGTTGGATGGTTGATCCCACGGCCAGTGGGAGCAGTGGAGATATTTGCCTCAGCCCTGGGAGCAGGTGGCAGGTGCCTCCAGATTGCTCCAGTGCACTGGGACTCACATGGGATGTGGGACCAGCCCTGAGTGGAGCTGCCAGCAGGGGCAAGGCTCCCCTGCTTCCCTGTCCACCCCAGCACACAGTGCCCTGAAGGGCTTGGGTGTGGGAAATGTTCGCTGGCCCTTTCCACTCGTCAGCAACACTGGGCCTGGGAAATGGGGTCCCTCTGGGCTGCAGGAATCTCAGGGCTCTCTATATATTTAAACTTTATCCATGAACTGTTCCCCTGTGGATGCCAGCACCCCCCTTTAGCATCATAACATCTGGCACAGTTGTCATTGCCCCTGAATGGTGAGTCTCCTCCTCTGCATTCGCTCTCTGGACTGTGCTGAGGGGTTGATAGGATCCGTCCCTCCACTCCTTAAGAAAACCAGACAATGTTGGAAGGACAACTGGGAAGGAAAGTAGTGGAAAAAGGTTTTGCTGCACTGTTTCTGCAGCCTAATGTAACAACACTTGCTGTCTACTCCAAGGCAGTTCAGCTCCATGGGTTGTTCTCACCACGGCATCATGCAGTGTCTGGTGACAAGCCACCTCCTTCCCCTGTGGCTGCTGGTGCTGGTGTCCACCACACAGGTGGCTTGACCTCATGGCCAGGAGTGCAGCTTCTAGGTGACCTTTCCCAGGCTAAACACAGCTTGCAAAACCCTCATGCCTCTCTTCAGGCTTATAAAACTCCCTGCATTTGTTGTGGTGGTTTCAGTGCCAATAGGAGCCAAAGAGGGACTTTGCTACCGAAACCTGGCAAACACCCAGAGGGGAGGGCGGCTGCCATGAACATCTCAGCCCTTCAGATACCACATGCCTCCCACTGTGATTCTGAGATTTCACCTCTCTGGCCCTACCTGTGGAAGAGAACAAACAAGCGCTCCAAGGAGATGCCTGGGTGAGAGCGGAGGTTTGTCAGTCAGTAGCAAACCCTAGCTGGAAGTTCTCCTCAAGCCTGTTCAGCTGCCTCTTGCAGTTCAGCAGAGTCAGGGTTGTAGGTTTTTCCCTTTAGCCCTGTGCCCAAGCCTGGAGCTCAGCTCCCCAGGTGTAAGTCAGCACAGCTTCAGCAGCATTGGTGACCCTGTGATGCTGCCCAGGGTGTGAGGGGGAGTGAGTCCCTTCATCCAGTCTGCACTGAGAGCTGTGAGATCTCCCCTGACAGTCAGAGGAGGCTGTTTGGTCAGGTAATTTGGGCATTTTGGCAAACTGAAGATCACAGGTGAAAAGGGCAGCAAGAGGCAGGAAGGAAAGAGGCAGAAGATACTTGTGCAGCCTCATGCACAGAGGATTCTGCTGTGTTTGTGCACCGCCCCACTGTGTCATCATGGTCACAAGAGTTCACCTTGATCTTTGTGTCCCTTGAGGTGTGCACACCTTACTGGAAGGACCATGACAGCTGAAAAGCCCTGAGGTTAGGCTGTGGCAGGTTGGTAAGGCTCTTTTTGGGGTACACCTGCGCACCCCTCTCCCCTGCAACTGTGTGCCTGGACTTTGCCAGGCTCCAGCACTTCACCCCAGGCTATTAGACACAAGTCTCTGGGGTAGGCAACAAGTCCCCTTGCACAAGCAGGACCCAGTGCAGTGCAGGGGCTGGTGCTGTCCTGCAGGCAGTCTGCCTCCAGCCCACTCTCTGCACAGCTCTAGCCCTGAGAAACTGCAAGTGGCTTTTCCAGTGGCTCCTCTGATGGAGGACTTTGCAACATTTCCAGGTGAAGGGGTAGTTTGTACGGGGGTGCCCACCCTGCTGCCAGCTGGGAGCTGGGAACAGAGAAGCCCCTTCTCTGGCCCCATCCCCACACAGCAGACAGAGCCCTGTTGTTGGTCACAGGAAGGTTGGTGAAGGCAGAAGGGAGGAAAAGGTTCCCGGCAGGTTTCATCTGTCCAAGCCAAGAAAGGTCCCGTTAGGAGCTTGTAAACCTTTTTCTTTTCAAATGCATCTGTTTATTTTTTTAAACTGCTGGCTGTTGCTCAAAGCAACCTGGGCTGTGAGTCCATCCCAGCCAGTCGACCTCTTGCTTGTGCCTCATCCTGGCCCAGATTACTCCGGGAAGGTCTTTGGCTTCTCAGCGGTGAAAGCTGCTCTCTCAGGGAGGGCGTGGATGTCTCCCCTTGGCCAGGAGCCTGTGCCGGCAGCGGGTGCTGGGGGGGGGGCTCGGCACGCCGGCGCTGGGAAGACTGGGACAGTGTTTGGGGCCGAGGGCTGCTGAAAGGACTCAGTGTGTGCTGAGCGTGAGTCACCCGCGCTGGAGGGCGGCTGGGAGCCGGCAGAGGAGAGCAGCTCAGAGCTGCTGCAGGAGGGGCTGGCTCCCCAGGAAAAGGTGGCGAAATGAATATCATTAGTGTGGAGTGGAGGCTGAAGGGCCTGAGGAAGGAGGAAGGCAGGGAAGTGGTGTTTCCAGGGGCAGAGGGATTTGAGGGACCCTTGTGTCACACCTGGGTGTCTGTGTAGAGTCAGGGATGAGAACAGGAAGGGGGCAGTGGAGCCTGCATCTGTCTGCACCCCAGATACCTCACTTAACCTTCGTGTGGCTTTGGGTGCCAAACCAAGCCTGGGGAAGGGCTGGGAAAGCCTTCGAAAGATTTGTGGGGCCCTCAAGAGAGTGAGCTGTCTTGGGTCACCTTTCAGTGCCCCTAGTGCTGGTTTGCAGGGCTGGGGCTCCATCCTGGCTGGTGCAAAACATCCCTGGAGCTGCTGGTTTCCTTTGGCTCAGTTTGGCTGTGCACTTCCCGGTCTGGCTGATACACACCCAGGCGGCTGCCAGGCTGTGCCAGCACCTCAGCATCATCTCCTGCTCCCCTGGGATGTCACCTGCTGTGGCAGTTCCAGAAAGTGACTTGTCACCTCCTGGAGCAGAGGATATTGCTGGTAGCTCTGGGCCAGTCCCAAAAGGAGAGTGGCTTCCTGGTGGTCCCATCCAGGACCTCTGGGCAGGACACTGTCTGAGTGTGAGATGAGAAGCAAGGAGGGTTTTCTGGTTTAGGTTGAAAACAAGCATGTGTGGAAAGGTCTGGGTCCACCTCAAAAGCAGACAGCCTTTGCATGGGTGTGCCAGCACCAGAGAGGGACCCATGATGTGTTTGAGGGTTAGACATGTCCTGCTTCAAGGAGTATCGTGTGCTCATGCAAGACACTGGCATGTGTGCAAGAGAAGAGTAGAGGCTCCTTGGGGTTCAGCTTGCCCCTGTCCTCAAGCCCACAGGTGCTGGGGACAGCAGGAAACTGCCACTTTCTGTTGCAGAAAGTATGTGTTCAGAAAGTGCTGGAGTGGTGGTTGATTAGGAGATGCATCCTAAGGGGTTATGCTTTTTAATGGGGATTTAGCTGACTGGACTGTAAGGGAGTTGATCTTTGCTGAAAAGTCATGCTAAGACTTTTCCCTCTAACACAAATAACCACAGCCCAAAAGCAGAGGGTCTCATCAGCTGAGCAAATGGGAAGGGCATCTGATGGCCCTGGGTAAACTGGCCATATTCCTGTACCTCCAGACCTGGAGAAAACCACTCCAGGGGCTGGGAATAATCCTATCAATTTACTGGCTGCCATCCCAGAGGCAGTTCCTCCACCACACCTCCGGTTTGTTGATCTGCGGAGCCCCATCGCTGAACTCCACAGCCACTTGCCTGGTGTTGGCACCATGAGCTGCTTGTGCCAGGGAGTGTCCCTGCCACCTCTCCCTGAGTACCGATGGGCTTTCCATCCTGTTCTTTCCATGCTGCTCAGCTCTCCATCCTTCCCTAGATTTTAATGTTGGGTATATCTCCGAGGCTTTGGCCCTGCAGGAGTGACCTCTTAGGGTGGTGCTTTCCTGTCCTGTTGTCATCAGTGGCAGTAGTAGGTTGAAAGCAAAGTAAAACATGATGGGGAGCACAGTTGGATGATACAAGTGGGCTGGAAGGACCCAGGAGAGCCATCAGTTTGTCCCTCCACCCTGCTGCAGGAGCTGTTTTCCCATGGTGAGGCAGGGATCAGCCCAGCAGCAGGGTCTGGAGCCTCCCTGCTCCAAGACACAAGAAGTGCCGGAGCCACGTAAGAACCGTCAGGACAACGGATGGCACAGGGCTGTGGCTGCGCCTGCTGTGAATCAGGAAAGAAGCTGGATCCATGCATTAACTCACTGGCCATCTCAGCCCACAGCATAGCATGACTTCACCGTCGGGTGAACATCCCACCATGGAAACCAAACCTCAGGAATGCGTCTGGGTGTGCCGACTCTCTTCTCCTCTCTGGAGGGCTCTCTTATGGCTCAAATACTCCCAGGCTAGCAAATTGCTATTGTCACCTCTTCCACCAACTCCCTGAGCTGGGCTGGGGAGCAATGCCCATGCAAGGGTCAGCCTCTGTGCCAGGTGAGTGCCTGCCTGGGGGTGGCACCATGGGTTCTGCCCTCCCTTCTTGTGCACGCGGAAACAGGGAACTTTGCCATGGCATCAGTCCAGTAGCCCCAGCTGAAGAGGGGAAATCTGTACTCTGCATGCCCTCTTTCTCCCTCTCTCCCTCTCTTGTTAGAGACTGATCCACCAGTGGCTGTAGCAGAGCCCAGGTTTTGGCGATGAGCAGCAGTGAAGTAATGATTAATGGCCAGCAGAGCCACAGAGCCAGGGATGTCTGAGTCGCCTCTGCCTCCCTCCTAAACCAATTTGGCCAAAAAAGGTTAATGTGAGCATTTCTGCATCTGCCAGCCTGGGAGGGGGCCCGGCTGGAGCTTGGGGTCTCAACAGGCATGTGCTGTGCTGGGGCTGTATGTTTTTCCACTTGGGCTGGAGAGGGGCCATGGGCAGGCAGCCGCTGGGCTCAGGTGACTCCTGAGCCGCCCTTTCCATCTGACTCATGAGAGACGTCGTGAGTGCTCTCCTGCCCGACGGAAAACACGTTGCCTTGCAGCTCACGGCTTCTGGGCCCCTGCCAGTCCCCAGGCAGCCGAGCTTCCCAGGGCTGCAAGCCGGCACCCTGAGCCAAGCCCTTCCCAGGCTGGAGCTGGGAGAGCAGTTCTGTGGGCTGATGCCCAGCCAGGGCTTTACCTTCAGCCTGTGCCCATGGCTGGCTTTGCAGGACAGTCAGGGTGGCAAGGCTGGGCAGGACAGGGCCACGGTCCCTGCAATGGGCAGGAGCATCTCTGCGGGCAGGGCTCCTGGGTTCGGTGTGACATTGCTTTCCCAACACTTAGACTGGGAACTTCTCCCTCCTGGTGCCCTCTCCTCCACCTTTGCTCTTTGAGAGGGTCTGGGATGCAAGTGATCCCCTTCAGATGACAGGCCTTTCCCTTCCCAAGGCCACACGCTCCATCCTCCTCCACTTTCCTCTCTGTGTCTGAGCAGCATGAGAGTGTCTCCCTTCTCAACCCCACATTCCCATCCTTCTTGGATTTCTCCATTCTATGTCCTCATGGGCTTGTTTGTTTCAGTGCCTGGATGCCATCCTGGCACAAGTTCTCCAGACAAACCCAGGCCTTGGGGCTTTCTGCATGAAGCTGAACTGATTGATCAGAGAGGGGGAAACTGAGGCCCGTTGGGGTGAGCTCTTCTCACAGGGGCACACTGGGCTGGGAGAGACAAGCCCAGGCCTGGGCTCGCTGTGTCCAGCCACGGGGTGTTTGCATCACGCCGCAGAGGGAGCCCCACCAGCGGTCTGCTCCCTCTGTGCCTGCTGCCTGAGCCACAGCATTGGGCTCCCCCTGCTCCTTTGGGAAGGGAAATGTTTTCCCTTTCCCCTCCCAGCCCTGCCTGCCAGTGTGAGTCCGGTTTCCCCTGCGCACTGCCGCCAAGTGCCTCTGGAACCACTGGAAAATGCATAAAAGGCCTGGGCAAGGCTGCGGTGAGGGTTACTTGCAGTCACAGCTGGATCCAGCTGCTGCTTTAAAGCAACAGCACAGCCACACTGGGCTCCCCAGGAGACCCAGGTGTCCCAGGGATTCAAATCCAAAGGGGAGAGAAGCAGAATCCCCACTGGGCAGCAACCCTGAGGCTGGGGGGACCTTTTTACTGGGGAAAGTGAGGAAGGGACAGCCCAAGGAGACAAAACAAGCCCTTGGGTGGATCCAGCCCCAGGATTTGCTCACTCAGGTTTGCAGAGTGCTTCCCCCTGCCCTGCTCCTGTGGCTCCTGACACAAAGACCAGGACAATGCTTCCCTGCCAGCCCTGCATCCTACCTGGGGACCCACTGCCACAGCATTGCCTCCACCAACACTGTGTTACACCCCTGCCTTACCGGAGCCTGTGGCACTCAGATCTCACCCCATCCTGCCCAAGACTGTGGCTGTGGGGTCCATGTCCCTCCCAAAAGCACTGTGCTCTCTGCCCAGAAGCAGGTTGGGTCTGCAAAGGGCAACAGCAGCCTGGGGAGCCCCAAGTACAGGGGGCTGTCCCAGCCATCACTCTGCAAAGCAACTTTCACTCCTCCTCTGTTTTTAAAAGAAATCATGCAAATCCGTTGGTGTTTGATTCCAAGCAGGGCAGTGGGCATTTCTTTCAGCTGTGGCTCAAGGTGTTTCAGCAGCCTCCAGTGTTTCAGTGTGTGAGCTGCCGAGCAGTGAGACGGAGCAGCTGGCTTTGGGAAGGCAGAAAACCTGCTCCTGCATCCACCTGGAAGCCAGTACCGCCCCACTCTGGCAGAGGTGCTGGGAGGGAAACAGCCACCGGGCACTGGGGGTTAATGAGTAAAATAACTCACCCCACTTGGGGTCTGGTTTATGGCCCTGTTAACGTGGGCAAGCGGAGGGAGGTTTCTGTGGGGGTGGCTGTCTTTCCTGGTGTCCCACGTCAGACCTGGCCAGTACATGACATCTGCTCCAGCTTCCAAAACTCAGCAATAAATCGGGTTAATAATTAATCCTAACTGCCCGGGAGACTTTCCCAGGGACAGAGGCAGTGGCAGCCCCTGGTTGCAGCCCCACATTCCACGTGAGAGCTGTGGTGATGGGTGAGTCTCCCAGGGTTTCTCTTTACCACAGCATCCGTGAAAGGTGCTTAGAAAACGTGGAAGGAGAAAGGAACATTCCCTGTCCTATCACACCCAGGATGTTTGTTCATGAGAGCGTGCAAAGTCTTGATGTGGTTTGTCTGGCTCAGCTAAACAAACAGCAGTGTTGGCCTCCCTCCCTGCTCCAGGGTATGCCACAGGTGAGTGGTCTAACGAAGAAAAACCTAAATATGTGACCACCCTGTGCAGCTGGTCTCGGGTCAGGCTGAGCCCTTGGTCCTGCTCCAGGCACTCAGAGGTTTGGGGAGGAGAGGGCTGGTTTGTGTGTCTCTGCAGGTCGCAGGGCAACGGGACCTTGGCTTGTGTGGGAAACCCAGCCCAGGGACCACAGTGTTGGCATGAATGGCCAGGAGGTGTGTGAGTTGCTGGGAGATGAAATGAGAGTTTTTTCTGTATATGTATAATTTTCTGGAATGAAATCAGAAAACAACATACAAAAAATCCCCACCCCATATCAAAGAAACCAGAGCAGTTTTTTGCAGTGAAACAAACCCCAAACCATCAGTGGGAAAATATTGGCTGGGTCAACCTGCCACTGGCCAGTCTTCTGGGATCACTTATAAGCTTGATAAAAAAAGCTCACTTCTTTCTTTGTACTTATATTTTTTAAAAAATATTTTAGTTTAGGTCCACTTTGAAATTAAAAGAGGATTCTTGAAACAAAAAGAGCATTGTGGTTCACTTTGAGAGCATCTAAATGAGCCACTTGGGTGTTGCCCCAGTCCTCACCCTTTTGCTTTACCCAGATGATGCCCCATACCCCTGTTTGATGCCAGCTCCAAAGCCTTGTGATCCCATGGGTTGCATCCCTGTACAATCCAATAACGCGATAATGCGTCCAAGTGCTATTTCTCACAGGTCCCCTGCCAGCTCTCTCAGGGCTGCAGCAGCTCAGCACACCTCAGACATCATCCATGTTGTGCAAGGCAAAGGAGCCTTTCTATGCCAGAGCAGCACCTGCCACCCAAGATTATTTATCCAGAAACCCACAGCACTGCCAACAGTGCAGAGAAGGCACCCAGTGCCTCCAAATTCCAGTCTAATGGCTTAGACCTAAGAAATCAGGGTGATATGTTCTGCAGCGAAGGAGGGGCAGGGCCACAGATTCAGCTGCTCTGCTGAAGGCAGGGCTGGGCAGGAACGGCAGGGACCTGCTGGTGACTGGGTCTGCTGGGACGAGCAAAAAAACTCAGGTTTCTCTTTTTCATGTTTTGTTCTTAGCAGAGTAGTTGTGGCTGCTTGGGTAAAACCTGTTCTTTCTGGGTGCCAGCAAGAGGCAAAGAGAAGGTGTGTGGAGCAAGACTTTTTTAAAGAAATATGGTTTCAGTTAGATTTTATCCTTCCTGCTGCCTTTCTGTTTTCCCAGCGTGAATCTGGAGAGTGTGAAAAGTTCATCCTAAACTTTCCCATGTAATGATGGGAAAAAAAAAATCGTAAAAAATGCTGCTTAATCTTCAGGTTCATCCTTGAAACAGGAGCTGGTGGTGCCAGGGGTGCCCAGGACAGTGTTTATCTCTGGCATCAGGAGCCCCAGACCTGATAGGTTTTGAGTCTTTAATGAACAGCAGAGGTAAAGCTTTGTGCAGGCATCACCCCCTGGGCCTGCAGTGCTCTCATGCAGTGGGACATGCATCTTTCCCACACAGAAGGAGGAGGGAGGGGGTCTCTGTCCAGAGAGGGTTATTTGAGCTGAAACCCTACACAGCAGCACAGAATCATCCTGTGCTTGCAGCCCTGCCACTTTCCTGCACGGAAGCAGCTGTGGGAGAGGCGGAAAGCTGGGAGCATGTCTGGCAGAGCTCACTGCTGCAGGCTGCCAAGAGCCCTCCTTGGCCCACAGCACTGTCACTTCCATGCTGGAGCAGCACAGCCCAGGGATGTGTTTTGGGATTTACTGCAGCTCCCCATGAGCGGATGCTGCTGTTCCTGTCCCCATCATGGTCCCAGGGCACTTGTCAAGGAGGAGATGGTGGCTGCAGTCTTGGGGGTTTGCTTTTCACACCTCTCTGTGCCTGTTTGTGCAAGGGATGTTCTCTGGTGGGATCCCCCTCCACTGTGAGCCCCTCTTTGCAGAGTGGGGTGAATTCCCAGGCATGGGCTGGAATGTACCTACCATTACTGTGCTACAGGGATGAGATGGGTCCTTCTCACACCCTGTTCTGGTCAAGCTGATGCTCAGTGAACCTCATGGCCATGATTTTCTTGGGGTCATGAATGCTGCAAATACAGATTTTTCTGTGGGCACTAGGATTCAAGGAAGGAACCAGGGAAGGCATGTAGGGACCCTTGGTGGTGATAAGGTCATGGGACGCTGTGGAGCTGGTGTAGCCTGTTTGGGCAATGTTTCCTGGGGAGCTTTTACAGCCCCCAGGACACGGAGCTGCAGAGCACCTGGGAAAGTGATAAGCTGAGATAAGGAGAGAGAAACAGGTCTGGAGAAAGGAATGCAATTTTCCTCCTCAATCTGAGCTGGACTTGGGGTTTTCTTGGTGCAGAGCCAAATGTTGTTTGACTAGCAGAGGCTGTGTGAGTCCCACTGCATGTCCAGCCTTGGAATAGCAGAGCCTTTCCCATGAGAAGCTCAGTGTGTCTGGGGGATTGTGAGACTGTAGGAGACCATGACTCTCATCACTCATGAAAAATGCAGAGGAACTGTTGAGAAAGGCACTGAGATATCTCTGCTGGATAGGGAAGGAAATATTCCAAAGGATTTCCTGCGGGCTTCCCATCCCAGCTTCACGGTGAACATGAGCAGCTGGTGGGATTGGGAGGGTGACAAAAAAGGCAGATATCAGAAATTATGTGGACCAATTTTTATGGCTGAACAAAATCTTCAACTGAAATGCTACATTTAAGAGGAAAGGAAGGTCATAAATCCACTTCTCAATGGGCAATGGGGTGTCCCATGCTGACAATGCTGTAGCAAGGATGCTGATGAAACTGCACCCAAACCAGGGCTGAGGGAACAGGAAGGACACCTCACCTATTTGTGGTTCTCTTGGAAATTTGACCCATGACAGGTCCTGGATGCCAAGCAAGTACCTTCCTGCTGCAGCTACTCTTCCTGTGGACTCCCTACACCCCCAGGGGAGATGTGGGTCCTGGGAGATGTGTGGCTCCTGGACAACGTGTGGGTGCCTGACGAGGTGGGAGTCCTGGGCAGAGTGTTGGTTCCTGACAAGGTGTGGATCCTGAGTGAGATGTGAGTCCTGGGAGAAGGGTGGGTTCCAGGAGATGTGGGGATCCAAGGAAAGATGTGTAGTTCCATTGACCCAGAGATCCCATACCACACTGTGCAGAGAAGCTAAGCTGGGATCTCAGTGCTGCTATGAGAAACTAGGGTGTTAAGCTCCAGCTCCCTTTTGGGATTTATCCCAAAGTGACTGGACTGTGTTGGGTGGTGGTTAGAAAAGATCCACATGGCTTTTCCAGAGATCCCAGCTGCCAAAAACACTTCTTCTGGTGAGTACTGGGATTCCCTTCCCATAACTGGGCTTCTTTGCACTAAAGGCTTGGGGTCAGAGCTACCACACCCCGGAAAGGGCACTGTGCCCGCGGGGCCGGGCTATGACACCCCCGAGCTCCCAGCTCCCGGTGGGTGTCCCATCAGCAGCTGGGAGGGTCCCCAGGGGAAAGTGTGGGGTGTCACCCTAGAACACCTTCCCCCGGCAGCACTGGGGAGGTCTCTGTTGGTGCGACCGGGGCGAGGGGGTGGGACCGAGGGGCAGGGCAAGAGTTAACCTACCTGCTCTGCCATCCCTCTTGGCTCCACCTCGGAGAGCAAGGGGAGGGAAAAGGGAAAAAGTAGGGGAAAAAAAAAAAAAAAAGAGGAGGAGGAGGAAGAGGGCAGAGAAGCGCCCGGACCGCGGGCAGCCCGGCCAGCAGAGGAGCGGCCGCCCCGTCCCACTCCCAGCATGTTCCAGTGGTGAGTGATCTCCGGGTAGCGGGGAGCCCGAGCCCCGCTCCCGCCCCGCTCCAGCACGGACTGAGCCCCGCTGTCCCCTGCTGCGCCGTCCCTCCGAGTGTCCTCCGCTCCCGCCGCCAGGCACCCCCGTCCCGGCGCCGCGTCCTGACCGGAGGCACGGGGCTGCGAGGTCCCGTCTCCGCCCGCCGGGTCCCTCTAGAGAGTCGCCCCGGTCCCCTACGCACCGGGTCCTTCTCGAGGGGCGTCCCCGGGGTGGCTGGCTGGGAAAGAGGAGCTTTGGTGGGGAGGGTGGGCGTAGGGAAGCGACTAAGGACAGCGTTTGTCCTTTGTCCCCTGATCGTCTGTCTTCATCCCAGGAGCGACGGCTCTGCGGGGGCTCTCAGGTGGGGTCTCCCGGGCCGCGGTACCCCGGGAAAGGCTCTCTGGGCTGTCCTCTCCCTACGCAAATCTCTCTCCATCCCGTGGCACATCCCGGCCCGCCGGGAGGTAGAACAGGGGCACAGGGCAGAGGCGGGCGGTTGGTGCCCCCCATCCTTGGGGATGCCTTTCCCAGCCTTTCCCTGAGAAGGGCAGGTTTGTGTGGTGAGGCCGGGGAGAGCGGGGCATCCAGCCCTGCCCCGTGGGGTCCCTGTCCCATCGCAGGGCCAGCCTGGGGGCAGACGCCCTCGGCGGGGGGAAAATTTGGGATTTTGGCTCTTGCCTGTTTTCCAAACCTGCGTTTGTACTGCCTTCTGTTTAAACGAGGCGGCTTTTGTAAGTAGAGGACGCGTCTCTGGGCACCTCGGCGTTGGGGAAAACCGTCGGGAACTGGAGCCTTGCTTGGTGCTTCCACCCGGCTGGCACAGGCTACTTTTGGGGACATTTGGGTGCTTTCTGGCCAGCATCTGTCCCTAAATAAGATCCCCTCTCCCAGTCCTTGGCACTGCCAACAGACAGGGCTCTATACTGGCCGTGCCTCCAGTGACTGGGTCTAATTGAGGGGCCAGAAAAAAAAACCAAAACAACCTAATAAATAGCTAGTGCTGGCAGTTCAAAGAGGTTTTCATGTGAATCCAAAGTGAGATGGGATGGGGTTAGAGAGCCCCAGTCTCTGGGGCATCATCAACCCTCCATCATCAACACCTGAAAGGGAAACTGCCCACTTCTAATTTGGGGTTTTATGTTTAACTGCCTGGTGGTGCAGCCACCTCACAGGGAGGGTTTTAGTTTTCCTGATGGATAAAAGAGAAGAGAAGGACAGAGCTGGGACCCTTTCAAAGCTCTCTCAGTGGCAACAACACCAGCAGATGGGGCAGTCAGTCCTGGTTGGCACAGATGGGAGCCCTCCAGGTGGCTGTTGCCCTTGGGCCCTGCAGTGTTGGGTGTTCCCCAACTCCTGGGGATGCTGCTGGGGACTGGGTGGGTGCTGTGCCCCAAAGCAGGGTCCTGGGGCTCGACAGGGTGGCTTCTCTGTAATGGCAGCAAACCCAAAGCACCTGCTTTGCCAGTGTGGTGGTTCTTGGTGTCTCCAGGAAGCAGGACTTAGTTTCTCTCCTCTTGAAGTACTTCCCAGCTGAGGAGACAACAGAGAAAGACTCAAGATCAGAAAAGATGTGCATACTACTTTCATTCTTTTGCCTCCCAAATCCTCAGTTTGATGTGGGAATCTCCTGTGGTTGTTGCTCAGGGTCCCCCTAATCCCTGTCACTTTTCTGACAGTGCAGGGGTGGGATTTCTGAAGCGGAGAAGTGGCCATGGGGCCCCCTGTTCCTGCTGGACCCAGTGGTACCCTGTGGTTTGCAGTCAGACCTGTAGGAAAAATCCCAAATACGTTTTTGTAATAAAGCAGGAATTGTACATTGCACTGGTGAGAGCTGGGAAACGGTGTCCCCTGAAGGAAGGAGGAATAAGTTTCTGTGCTGTTGTGCAACACCGCACCAATACGCTCCAATGTACTCAAGCCACCTGACTCTTCACCTCTTGCTAAACACCAGAGATCTCCCCTCAGCCCCAGGTCTGATCTTCTGCCTGGACCCAAGCAGGGTGAATAGGGGTGAGTGGATCCATGTGGCTTCTCTCTGTTAGACAGTCTGCCAAGACTGGGACCCATCCGTGCCAGTTAGTGACAGCACTACCTATGCAAATTTTTAAAAACTATATCAGTAATTGCCTGCCTTTAGCTTCTGGGGAACCTCTGGCCATCCTTCAGGCTGGGTATTCTATCACTTGTTGTCCTTGGGGTGGTGGGGAGCGAGTGTAAGGATGGGATGAGACGAGATGGGATGGGAGTAAGGCTGGGTTGTCAGGATGGGATTGATACAAATAGAGTTACTATACAGGCGTGACCAGGGTTATTTTTTTGGCAATGCTGGGTATTGATGAGAGGTTTTAAACATTGCTTGGCTTTGCTTGGAGTAAAGTTGTACTGGAACTGAAGGATTTCTAAGAATAAGCTCAAAGCTGTGTGGGCAGGGATGGAGAGGGTTAAAGGAATGGTGAGATCTAATCAGAACTGCTCCCTCATCAGTCTCAGATGAGTGGCCACATATAAAACCGGATGGGGAATATCTATCCATTTACCCGTAATTACTTATTTCCATGCTTGCTCTCACACTAGTGATCACAGTTTTCCCACGACAACGTGGGGCTCAAAAGTTCTTTGTGCTTCGGGACGAAGCCAGAGACAGGAGCTCCTGAAAGCTCCTGGTTCCTGTGGTTCCCATTTGGGGTTCCTGCATTTAAGGGTGACCGGAGTCCCCAAGGACAATGCTGACCCCTGCCC
>VYXB01000772.1:13111-100982 GCA_013397135.1 Pachyramphus minor | reverse complement strand
CTCAACCCGTAGTCTCTGCCTTTTTTATCCCCCTCTGGAGTGGGTGAGGGGAGGGGAGGGACAGTGCTCTTCTTAAAGCACTGAACTTCTGGACAACCAGCTACTTCTGGAGTCCAGCATGAAGGGATATAACAATGAACATTTGAGAACTGTTCTGCAACCCCCAACCTGACTCTGATCCTGTGAGATAGCCTCAAGGCTATGGAACCGGAGAGATACATCCCAGGCTCCTGAGGGAATTGGCTGATGTTGTTGCCAAGCCACTCTCCATCATATGTGAAAAGTCTTGGCAGTCAGGCAAAGCTCCCAATAACTGGAAAAAGGGGAACATCTTTCCCATATTTAAAAAGGGAAGAAAGGAAGGTCTGGAGAACTCCAGGCCAGTGAATGTCACCTCTGTGCCAGGGAAGATCACAGAGAACACCCTCTTAGAAGATATGATAAGGCACATAAAAGACAAAGGGGTGATCCAAGGCAGCCAACACATGACCAATCTGGTGGCCTACTACAACGCAGTGACTGCAACAGTCAACAGGGGAAGACTGACCGATGTTATCTACCTAGGCTTCTGTTAGGCTTTCAATACAGTTCCACATTCTTACCTCAAAATTGGAGAGGTATGGATTTTATGGGTGGACCATTCAGTGGATAAGGGATTTGCTGGATGGATGCAGCCAGAGATCTTTGGCCAATGGCTCTGTGTCCAGGGGAGACCAGTCAGGAGTGGTGTCCCTCAGGGCTGTCTTCAACATCTTGTCAATTACATTGACAGTGAGATCAATTGCACCCTCAGAATGTTGCAGATGACACAAAGCTGACACACCTGAAAGACAAGATGACATCCAGAGGCATCTGGACAAGCTTGAGAAGTAGGCCTGTAGTTACTTCATCAAGTTCAACAAGTCCAAGTGCAAAATGGTGCACCTGGGTTGGGGCCATCCCAAAGATGGTACAGACTGGGAGAATAAGCCATTGAGAGCAGCCCTGTGGAGAAGAACCTGATGGTTCTTGTAGATGAAAAGTTGGACATGAGACAAAAATGTGCTCACATCCCACAAAACCAAACACATCTTGGGTTGCATCCAAAATCGTGTGGCCAGCAGGTCGAGGGAGGTGATTCTGCCCCTCTTCTCTGTTTTGTGGGAGACCCCACCTTGAGTGTTCCATCCAGCTGTGGCGTCCCCAGCAGAAGAAAGACATGGACCTGCTGGAGCAAGTCCAGAGAAGAAAGCCCTAAAGACGATCATAGGGCTGGAGCACCTCTCCTATCAAGACAGGCTGAGACACTCAGGGTTATTCATCCTGGTGAGGAAAAGGCTTTGGGGAGACCTCATTGCAGCCTTTCAATACCTTGAGGAAGCGTATAAAAATGAGGGAGGGAGACACTTTATATGGGCAGATAGTGCGAGAACAAGGGGGAATGGTTTGAAATTGAAATAGAGAGCTTTTACATTACATATTAGGAAGAACTTATTTACTCAGAGGGTGATGAAGCACTGGAAGAGGCTGCCAGGGAAGTCGCGGATGGCGCTTCCCTGAAAGTGTTCAAGGCTGGGCTTAATGGGGCCCTGAGCAACTTGATCTAGTGAAAGGCATCCTTGTCCATGGGATGGGGGTTGGAACCAGATGATCTTTAAGATCCCTTCTAACCAAAACCATTCTATGATCTGGCTTGATCCTGGTCTTCTCCTGTCCGCCTTTTATACCCTACTGTTTTCAGAAAGCACATTTTCAAAAGTAATGATTTAGTACCCTAAACCTTCAGAACTTTGTTTTCTTTATTCATGTCTATTTTTTTTCCTTCCCTTTCTGCAGGTAAAAACTTGTTGTAACACATTTTTCTTTCTGTAGAATTTACTGTATTCTTTTTTACCAAAATTAACTTTTGGTTGTTCACTTCGCTCTGGCTTTTAAACAAATAAAATGCATTGTTCTATGTTTAGATGACTAAAATGATGTTTCAGTTATTTATTAATAATAGACAAAGCAAGTCAGCACAACAAGCTTCCTTTTGACAAGAAAAGCTTTTTCCTTCTGAATGAATAATGCAAATTGGAGAAATAACACCACTTCTGCATTTTATGTGTAGGCAGATAATGTCCTATCCTTCAGCAAATGCATTAAGCAAACGAGAATGCTTTGGGGAAAGAGTCGTCTCCCAGAATAGAACATTGTGTTCTTGCCATTGGAGAAAGGACTTTCCAAGTAAGTTACAGTGTGTATCAACTTCATGTTTAAAGACTTTGGGTGCCTTGCCTTTGCAGTCGTGCAGCAGGAGGTATTTCAGATTAATGGTTCTCCTAACTGTCAGCAAAAGCAACTGGCTCTGAAGGGCTTATGCCGTCTCCAACACATAGGAAAGCAGGGTGGTGTTTGATACTGATGAAACAATGAACGAAAGTCACAGGGAGATGCATCAATGCACTGCAAGTATATGTTCATACCAACCTTTGTCTTATTTACTGATAGTCTTCCCATCAGGTCTTCTCTTGAAAGAGACAAGAAATGCCACCTTTCACTGAAGAGATTCACTTTGATTTCCAGGCTTTGAATACCCAGAGGTTCTCAGGCTCTTTATGGGATTAGGTGAGGAAGACCACACCACCTCTGCCAGCTCAGCATATGCTATTTCCCAGAAAAGCTTTCTTAGGCTGGCATTAATGTCATGGATTTTATACAACTTGATAAAGAAATAATAGGAAAAAAAAACATTCATAAGCCTCACCCTACAAACTTCTCAAGGGAGGGAGTTTCATGACAAGAATTCCTTTAAATAGTCACAGAATATAAAAGAATGTGCATAGAACTGACAAACTCCTAGACTATTCTGAAATACTTAATAATTAAATTATTATTACTTCTGGTTTTTAAGTTATTGCTGTAATAAACCAAAACAAAACAAAACCCCACCAAAACAAACCTAAATGTCTCTGTCTGAACTATTTAGGAAATAAATGTAGACAAGGTAGAATGTTCTGACACTCCCTTAGATAATGTCACCGTTTTTCTTTTCACTTTCTTCATCTTAAACATGTGGGTGGTGAAGACAGCTGATTACTGTGCCTGTGAGATCTTAAACGAACTGGGTCTCTGGAAAAGATCTAAATAGAAAGAAGGCAAGAAGGCAGTATGAACAGAGACAGAAAGAAGAAAACTGGAGAAGGAAATAAGTTGATGCTACACTGCCACATTTGACAGGCCCATGATGAGTGTGGGGATCAAATGTGACCTGAGAAGGGCCGAACAGAAGAGTAGATGTTCAAATGTAGTTTGAAAAATACTTCAATGAATTAGAAAGTTAATCCAAACCTTAAGTTTATCTGTGGGAAAGTATATATGTGATGTATGTGACATAAAAAACCAGAAATAATTTAGTCATTAAGAACAATTTTCCCCACAGGAGCATAATGAGAAATATACCCATGCAGAAAACAGCAGGTGTTATTAATGCCCCCTCAAAATCCACATCAAGAGGTGTGGTTCAGTCATATCCTATGAGTTTTGCATGCATGGTCATGAAGATACAGTGCCCCTTCCTCCTCTGGGACAGCAACTTCTGTCTGCAGCCATTTGCTCCATGCCATGGGCTGAACCACTGTAGTCTAGTGACCTGCTGCAGTTGTGTCTGGGGTCTTGGATAGGACTGCAGCATTGCCTGGTAATCATTTCTTGGCTCACTGCCCAGACTGAAGATTTACTAAAGATTTTTATGAGAATTTAAATGAGACTCTTCAAAAGGAAAATACCCTAGAAGCTCTATGATTTATGGTTTTTGAAACCGAAGAGTCAGAATGACGAAGAAGAGATTGAGAACACAGCAGTGAAAATTCTTCCTTGTTGTTTCTCACTTCATCTAGCAGGAAAGTAAATCTGACCCTCTGTTGCCACAGCTTGACTTTTTTCTCTGAATCACTGATAAACATGATTTTCACCCTGACTTTGGATATAGCAAGGCATCTGGCCAGCACATAAAAGCTTCCTGAATATCATGTTTATTCCTGAAATACATAGAGAGAAAAGATAATGCAGCTGCTAGTCTTATCTGTTTGTATTGCTGCGGTGCTTAGAGGCTCAACTAAGTAGTCTCAGCTGAAGCACAGTCAGCTACTGGCATAGAATTCTGTGCACTGTGCACTGGTCTTTGTGCCTTAATCTCACTGTATTACAGAACTTCTACAGCTGAATTCACTTTGTTATGAGTTATTTCAGGGCACTATCTATGAGGATCAAACCAGAAATATAGAAGCCTCTATATATAACCTATCATTTAGTGATACAAGAGTCACTGCAGGGTCTTAGTATTCTGAATGGGTTACAATGTTTTACTGTTAAATGTCTTCAGCAAAAAAAAGAGTTATACAAGGATGAAAGAGTATGCCTTCATACCAGTTCTCATCAGAAATTTTGCATTTTTGCAGCTCAAGCCTCCCTGCTAAAACTAGAAACTAATTTGAGTCTGTCAATGTGTGTAAGTGCTGCAGTTTTCTATTTTGCTTATTAGCTATTTTGTCAATACTGCTTTTTGAATCTAATTTCCTACAGTTAAGTCAAAAGCAGGTCAGATTATAGCATCTTTTGGGTGGAATTAATTAACCTAAAAATGTGTAACACAAGTTTATTTTACACAAATAAATTAAGTTCTGTGAAATAAATATTCTGATAAAGGGCTACTTGGAAGTGCTAAGAAAGTTCTCTACTTATAGTTCAACAACAAAACAACTTCTCTCCTTATCACAGCTCACATATTTTCCTTCTGTGGCTGCTCTTAAATACTATGATATTTACACTGGTAGTGTTTTATAGAGTGGAAATGTAGAGAACTGTCCAGGAGACAATTTTTGAGAGCTGAGAAAAATATGAAAAACCTTCTAATAGTAGAATACATGCTCAATTTCTGTTGAAGGAGACCAAAAATGTAATTATAATTGGTATAATATGATAGATCATATAATATGATAGATCACAGTTGTACATGAAAGTTATGGTATAGTACTATAACACCAATCATTAAGAGAAAAATCTTAAAGGAGTGAGAGAAAACCAGTCTGGGAACTGGGACTTATTTTGCATTCTGAGCAGAAGTACAAATTTCATCATATGTCTGTCAAAACTGTTACAAGAAGTAGCTGAATAAAGTAACTCACAAAATATACATAAAGATGAAATTTTTAAACACTCTTGGGGAATATTCTTCTACAAAATTCTTGTCTTGTGATGAACAGAGTTCTTGGGTAGTCAAGGTGTTAGTGGAGGATTTTCTGTATCATTGCATTACTTTTGAATTCTTTTAACATCCACACAGTCAAGTCATGCTAAAACTGGCTACAAAATGTCCACACACTTTTAATAGAAGAAATTCCTATAACTGAGATATTCCACAATACCACTAAGAACAAACCCCAAACTCTGTTGCTATCACTCATCCTGACTAGTAGTTACTTCTTGAGTAGACTCTTCAAAACACTGGAAGCACTTTACAAAGAACTGCTACTTAGTCTGAGTAATATGTGAGTACAAGGAAAGAACAGTGTGTCTAGTCAGTGCCAACCTTGTAACAGGTGCACAACAGTGCAGTAGTTGTAGAGACATGGCTTTTTTGGCAAATGTTCAGCAGCTCCAGCGCTGTTATCAGCTTGCAGCCTTGGCATTTACGGTGGCCTAAGCTGTTGCGAACACCAAGCCTTGCCAACAGCGGCAAATCATGAGAACATGCAACCTAATAGAGCTTTAAAGTTGGAAAGGTCCCACATTTCGTCAGAGGTGAAAGCTACATCTGTGCCCAGTTCTTCATTTTAATATTTTCCTCAATAGGTCATTTTTGCTCACTGTACTAAACAAACAAGGTGCTGTAGAAGGGCAACCTTCTCTGAGTTGTATATTAAAATTTAATGGAAAGTTATCTGTAAACAGGGCTAATTTAGAGCAAATTGTGCTCATCATATTTCAGCTATAAAGTCCTAGAGTGGTATGCTGATCTAGGAGTCAGAGACTAAGGCATGCCTATCATAGCAGCTGGCCTTCTGCCCAACTGAAAGAGTGGCTTGAAAGCCAATTGCTCATAGCCTAAGTGATGAGTCACTTATCTGCTAATGCTGTGGCAGGGAAGCATCATTACAACTAGCAGCAAATTACTTAAAACAAAGTTTTGTCTCAGTTTAATTCCATCACTGGCACATATGATGAACAACAACAACCATGTTCACCTTTTCTAAGTACAGGAAACTTTGCCTTAATAACATGTTCACCCAGCCTACATTTAATTCCCTGATGTTTCCCAATGCCTAGCGGTACTTTTAGGATCTCTGAACTTCTGAGGCCAATAGAAAATTCACTGCATGGCTCAAACCTGGAGATTTTTGTATCAATGAGACTAACTTTTGGCCTGAACTTATGGGGCAGCTTATCTGCTTAGGGCACTTGCACGTGATGGAATTCAATGAATTGTATAGGTGAGCCTCTCAAAGAAAGCATGTTGTAAACTAGGTGTATATAAATAGTACCTTTCTTGTGCTTGAGCTCTCTGTGCTCAAAGCCACCCAGATAGGGATAATCCTTGCAGAATGAAACCAACTGGAGCAGCACCTTTGTTGGAAGCAATGCTACACAGCATCATGTAAAAGTGTAGAAATAAAGGAAAATCCCTCCCATTTGGGCAGTGGCACATGTCCTGTGTCCTGGTGGGAGGCCAGAGTGCTGACTAGATCCCAGCTTACAGTGATCCAGGGGCTCTGCAGACAGAAACACCCCTCAACCCTGTCAAGATCTTCACAAGCAGACAGACTTATGCCTGCAGTTGTAAATGAAACAAATGTACCTTGCTAGGTAACACAAAGGTAGTATGTGCAATGGATTCTGTGTGGCAAGCAAGATCTTTCTCTCCTGATGTCTGCAGCCAAGTAAGGTATTAGTGACAAAGAAGAAGGATAAATAGTGTGTCAAGCTTTTAGGTGCAGTGATGATAACCTTTGGGTTTGCCTAACAAGAGTGGAGAGGTGATGTGAGAAGGGTCTTGTGTTAGAGACAGCGTGGGGGACAATTTCCTCTGTTGTTCTTTCTGCTTCCTTCTGAAAAAATAGTTATTAGCTTTGTCTGTGAAAATGCATTTCTTTTAAAGGAAGTCTGGCATTCTTAGCTTTCTGTGCACTCCTCCAAATCATGAAACCATAAACTGAAGCTGTCTTAAATATTATGTGAAATACAATTTTTTTTTTCTGAGAGGGAAAATCTATACAACAATATAATGCAAACATAAACTGCTTGAATCCTGTCTGATTTGCAGATAGCATGTTAAAGCTGGTTACTGTAATGACTTCGCAGATGAAGATACCTTCACTTAAACCTAAGATTATTTTTCAAACTATGATATCAGCTAATCCTTGTGAAAGGTTATGGTATATTTTCAGTGCATCTGGAAAATAAGACAAATAGTTTGCTAAGTATCCAAGTTACACATCTGGATTTTGTTTTTAAATGGTCTACTACTGAAAGTATTGAAATCCCTTTTACAGTGCTTTTTACCAGCTAATCAAGATCTTGAGGACGCTACCTGAGAATGATTGAGGATTTCCCACCTCTATCTCAATTTAGACTCAGAGGTCCAGGAAGATCAGGAAGATCCAGGCAGAGATTTTTGATTCTTGTCTTATTTTTTCCTGATTCTATCAGTTAACTTTCTTTGGTTCCTTTTTACTGAGCCTTTAATTTAATTACATTGCCTTGTTTAGCTGTCCAAACCTCTTGTTAAAGGGCAACAAACACTTTATAAAATAATTCCTCTTTGTTGTTAATTCAGAAAAGAAAATGCAAAGGTACAGAAATCTGTTAAGGTTTTCAATTGTATGACTACATTTATTAAGATCAATAGGAGAAATACCAGTAATAGAGAAGCTCTGTTTCATTAAATAATTAACTTGGCAAGACGGACTCCATTTTGCTTCCCATTGTAGCTTTAAGTGATAAGTTACTCTGTAAAATCCTCTGGTTGTTTCTACTGAAATATTTTGTAAAACAAAATAGGAAAAGTTATATCCACAGACATTGGACCAAATAACTTTTTCTAGAGCCCTTCTGAAATCCTTCACATGAGGAATGAGCTTTGCCAGGTGCTTCAATCTTTGTTGTCACTTGCCCTATAGAGGTCCAAATTCCCTTTGATAAATCATGGAATCATAAATCAGCCCATTTTGGAAGGGGCCTCAGAATTAATGAAAGGTCAAACCTTTCATAGGTCCTGAGTAGTCTTGCAAGGATCCAAAATTTGACATAAGGTTAAATTCCATTGGTATACCACAGCTCATCTGCAAAGCAATCAAGAAAGTGTGATACTCAGTTTTTGAAAATGCACTTGCATCTATAAAAGGAGTGTAATGGGTATATCTGTTATTGCTACTATGTCAAAGACAGTAGATTTCAACTAGTTTGGAATCCCACAGAGAAAACATTCTGCAGCTATGCAGTAAGCTCTGTCAGGAGCTTGGGACTTATTATTTTAAAAGAAAATAAAGAGTAAGGGGAAAACACAATGACTTTCAAAATGCCTTGTAGCAAGAGCCACAAACGAGAAGCCTGTTCTTCCAATTTATTTTCTATGGCTTCATCTGCCACATTATTTCATCAATAGAGGCAGATGAAGATAGCACCTTGTCACATGAAACCTCTACATGTAATTGTGTATGCATGTGCAAGTATGCAGACGATCTTGGATAGATGAGATATTTTGCCCATGAACTTTGACTTTCACAAGAAACAGAAATATATTGGCTATCTCCTTTCAGGATAAATTGTGGTTTGATTTTATCCTTTCTATTTCTTGTTTATTTGCTTTTGCAATAACTTCACTTATCTTTTGCTGTCTGCAAAACTGTAAAGAAAAAAGCAGTCAAAATAGCAATACTTCAATAGCAACCTTGGTGCTACCTCATAGCAGTATGATTTTTGTCTTACCTTGATCTCTTTTTTCACTATATTACAACTATTTACACGGAAGTTATATCACTGCCCTTGCCAACATATACACGCATGGGAATATGTAAACTCCTATCTTAATACTTTTGACAGTGGCAAGGAAATTAGGGATCTGTTTGCATATTTGGACAACACATATTTTAAAACGGATTATGAGATATCAATACATAATTTCTGTAATACATAAAATGCAATACAATTGGTGTGATTATAAAAAATATTGACAATTCATATATGTAATTATTTGCATTAGGGGAACGATGCCTAATGTTTTAAAAGCCGTAATTAGGACAATCAGTACAGAAACTTCTTATCAGTCCTGGTGCAAGAACTTACCTAATCCTCGGTTCTGGGTGTTCAGGCCATCACTGGAGATCTGTTTGGTGTGTGCTGACGGGAAAACTACTTTCAATCTTTTGTAAGGATAATGACATTCTTGATCCCCCCCCAATCTCATCTCAACTTGTCTCCCAGCACCTCATCCATCACCTGAACTTGAAAGGTGAATTTGGACTTACCAGCTTTGAAGGACCCACATGGATATTAATGAGCTGAAAGTGCACAGATTCTGTTAGCTACAGAGAATATGTACTTAACCATTCAATATAATGCTCTATTAAGTAGTTAAGTATTTACTTAAGTATTTACTTAATTTCCAATTACTCATATAACCAATTACTATATCATAAAGAACTCTTTAACGGTGTTTTTCCTAGTAGCACATCCCCAAGGTGAGACTGAGGGGCTACAGTAACACCTTTTTAGAGATGTTACTCTGCTCTGTATAACTTTGGCAACTTTTTTCCTTTTCCAAAGAGATATTTGCTAGCAGGATTCCTGCAGATGTGGTCACTGCAAAAATCTCGAGAAAAATCTCAGGTGTTTCTGCCCTGAGCTGTCTAATCCTGTCCCTGTGCCAGAGACTTACCATCTGCAGTCCTGGCAGCAGGGATGTGGGTTTGTGTGGCTCACTACCACTGATGGCAACACTTAGCAGGCTGTGACAGAGCTGGCCCAAGTCTGCCAAAACCTGTGGGAGGAGGTGTTAAACAACCTCTCAGCGACTCATGCTCTAGGGAGCCTTGATTGCTTGCGCATGTACAGGCACACTCGTGCGCACTTACTCGGGTGTGCACACAGAGTGTTTTTCTTGTGAATTCCTACTGTTGCTGTGGCTCTACACCAAAAGAAGCTCACCAGCTTTCAATGGAGGTGCTGGGATGGAGACACTGACAGTAAAATAGCCAAAACCTACCAGAATCACTGGCAAAAATTTACATGTAATTGGCAACTTAAGGTCATATTGCAAAGCAATCTTCTGTTTCATTCCAACATCAGTTTGCATTTTGATAAATTTTGTAAGCAATTACTCTAAAGTACAACTTCAAGAACAAAATACAGCAGTGACCATGAAACTCTGCAGTACCTTGTGCTGTTGAACTACACTACTTTGCATTTCTTAGAAACATTTACCATCTGTTTGAAGACCAGGATACCCTACAGCACTTTTTTTTTTACATTTTGGTGATTGAAATAGCATAATGATTCAGTCCAATATATCCTTTGATGGCAAGTTACTGGCATGCAGGAGCTGTGAGAAAAATCAGGTTTGACACCTCACTGTATTCTGAAGATGATAAAAAAGAAAAGACCTGTGAGGCTTATTGAAGCAATAGCAAATGGCCATAAATGATTAACATGGACATGAGCACTGACACTTCAGGTGTAAAAACTGAGTTCGAATATCATGCTTATATAAACACATGGTCCAAAGGCTATGCTCCAGTTCCTCGAGGACTGGAAATTTGAACGGAAATAGAATTGTACTGAAACTGCGGCTATTTGGATTTAATGAGTGTGACTTATGCCACTATGATTGCTTCTGCTTTTGGAATACTGCTGCTTTCTGCGTCTGAGAAATCTGTTCTGCAGAGATCAGTAGCCGTTTTACAGGGAGCTGCTACAGTTTGCAGCAGAAGACATAGTGTTGATCCTATTCCTAATACAATTGAAAGTGTTTCATGTAGAAGTTATTTGCTTATTGTAGAGAAACATTTGTACTGTGAGTAGTGATCCAGATGTAGGTGTATACAAATTCAGGTATATCTCCAGCTAAAGTGGATTTAGATACCACTGTTATATCTTATGTCTAAAAGTTGCTGTCTCTTATGCTATAATTCCTTTTTCAGATTTAGAAAACATTAGCAAGAAATGTTAATCAGTTTAACCATCTGAGAATTTTACATCAAAATTATGTTCATCGGAAAATGTCAGCAATCTTACACATATAGGTTTTTTCAGGAGAAAGTACTTCTTTTGTGATTCACATTAAAATTCCATTTTACCGCAAAGAGATTATTTTCTGGTCATCCATACTGTGCAATGTTTTATTTTGCTTAAATTTTATTTTAAAATAGCTGTATAAAAAATATTTTTCCCAGAACTGTCTGTAACTGGGAATAACACTAGAAATGAACATAAAAACCTAAACAAAAAACTAGGAAGATGATTATATTGACACTTAAAAACTACTAGCATTTAGAAAAAATAAGCGCCACAGATGTAGAGCAAAAACTGGTGTTTTCTACTAAGCTGTTGTCATCAGGAGTTTGCAATGGCTTACAGAGCTTTCCTTCTTAAGTCTGAGAAAGACATGTTGAGTTTTATTGCTATTGTTGCAAAGCACTATCAAATTCCAGGAAACGACAGAAGAAAATTATTTTGAAAAGCTTTTATGGACAAGTGTTTAAGAACACTGCCACCTGTATGGTCCAGAATATTGCTTTGATAGCTATAAAAGCTGAAGACCTAGAAACAGACTGAGTGTTTAGACATCATATTACATACTTCACAAAAGAAAACGGTTCACAGTTTTGCCTTGTAGATCTCTAATTAATGGCGATCTGGACTGGGGATGAAACAGCTTTGAAAAGATATTGAGCATGAGTAATTAAAGGGTTAATGCCAGTGCTACATGTGTGCAAGTGTGCTAACTGTGATGTAATTGCCAGTCAGATGAGATGTTAGTAATAATATACGCTTTATATACTATAGCTTCTTCCCACACAGCCTCTTTAAAAAACTTTCTAACATCAAGCACTTAACTTTGCCAGTTGGTTCCTATGTTTTGTCAGTAATATATATGCCTGGGGTCTATGCTGTTTTTCTAGCTGACTGTTCACTATCTCATATGACTTGCTGTCAGCACATTTTTCTATCTCAGGTCGAGGGGAACTAGGAGTGAATTGGTGACTCTTGGTGACTTCAATGAAACTTCTACTCTGGGTAAAGGCTACAGGGCATACACAGGTCAGTGAACAGGTTGCCTAGGAAGGTTGTGGGTTCTCTGTGTTTGGAGATACGAAAGACTGAACTCTGCACGGCTCAAGCAGGCTTCCCCCAGTGATCCTGCTTTGAGCAGGAGGCCCCTTCCAACCTCAACCATTTTGTGACTCACCAGACATGCTTTAGCTTTCACAGCTCTGAAGGTAATTGCATGACTTAGGAAATAAGTGCCAGCATCCCGGTAGTCTCTTGCTGCATTGAATAAATCCTCAAAGGCTTCTACAACCTGAAAATATATATCTTAAAAGGGGATCCAGTTTTCAAAATAGCTAAGTAGTATGACTGTGGACATACTGGGAAAACCAGATCAGGAAGCTGCTTGATATTTTGTCAAATTCCTTCCATGTATATGACTTCTCTTAACTTTCATGGTCCTATGTTTTTTATCAAGAACTTAAAAAGGTGGCATTTTTCTTTGCAACTATGATTACACACACACACATATATATAATTATGTAAATATATATCTGTAACTACAAATCACTTTGCCCACATTTGGTGTAATGGGCCTTAATATGTGACTCTTGTGGTGCTGTACCACATAGAGTTCTTCTTAAATGAAACTTGCAAGTGGGCAGCCTTTCTTTAGGCATATAGTAAGTAAAAAATAACACTAAGATGCTCTAGGTTGTATTTGTGTTGATTGCTTAGATAGATGGTTTCATCTGAGTTAACATTTAAACAACTTGGTTCCTAAGTACACTGCTCCATAGCAGAGTTGTCTCCTCCAGTCTTAAAAAATACAACGATGTCATGAGGTCTTTGCATCAGTGGTTACATTACAATATTCTGACTAAAACATTTTCTTTTTCTTTTTTAAAACAGCTAGTGCACGGATCTGGTTTCATATGAATAGCACTTTGCACATTGAATCAAAGATTGCACTGCATGGGCAAGGAGGTACAAAAATAATAAAAAAAAAGCCCTTCTTAGTAATGAAAAGTGAACATTCAGGTCTTGAATGGCTACTTGAATGGTTCCTGCAGAACAACTGGTGCACGTCACAGCCTCAGAGTTCTTTGTAGTTGAAAGACATGGGCGTTTTACAAGACACACCTTATGCTTCTAATTAAAAGGAAATTGTCAGAAAATCAATTAATTAAAAGATTATTATTTATTGTGTAAAATGAAATTCTGATGAAGGTTACCCTTATATCAGAAAATTTTTTTAAAAAATTTATAAAAACAGTGAAATAAGAGCAGAAAAATCTGTCCTACTCCTAACATAATAAACTTAAGAACAACAGGCTATGCTCAAACTATTGTTTCTTTTCCAAAGAAAAGTATAGGTGGTGTTAAAATGTATCCTGTGAAGGGAACTTTATCTGCTGCCTACCCCAGGCTGTAGCAACTCTGAGTCTGGAAGTGAATGTATTTCAAGTTCTGCCTAGACTTTGCAGCAAATTAAATTGGAATAACTGAATATATTTGTCAGTATCAGAACACTCCAGCACTCAGATGATCTCTATGCTGTGTGAATTTTGTGACTGGTGTGTGGAATTTGGCTGATGTTACACAGAGTAGTTTAAGACCGATTTTCTGGATTTAATCCAGTTATAGACAAGGCTCCTGCTCCTGTATCATTCGAGTGTCATGAAAGAATCTCTGCTAGGCTGACTAGAACAGTAGGGCAAAATAAAGGGCTTTAATCATGAAAGCTCTTCCCCAGATAAAGACAAGAAGATAAAGAGCTAAAGAGCAGAACATGGGAGTATATGAGAGCAGATGAGAAAGCAGAACCACTGCATCAGCCCTGACAAAGCTGCTACTGGGTTGTCTTCATATTTCCTTTCTTCATTCTTCTGTCTTTCTAGTATTCATAAAGATCCTGCATTTCCAGTGTTTAGGCAATGTAAATGGGTGAAATGTGAAGGCCAATGGGAGTTTTGTCTTTGCTATCCACCAGTAGCCTAATGGTCACTATGCTAAATTGAGCTGGGATGAATTTGGCACAGAGGGGCAGATGCACAGCCTAGTGCCCAACCACTCACGTCTTGGGCCTTACCAGCATGACACATTAGACAACAGATCCTAATAGTAATGACACAATGTCATAGACCTGTGCAAAACAAAAGTAGGCAGATGGCAACATAACTAAGTCACCAGCTTGAAGGCCACAGCTCTTTCAAAACTGTCCAAATGTGGCTGGGATTCTAAGCTCCCTGCCTCACCTTGCAGATTATCCCCTGGGAATCCTTTCAGATCATCAGAACACCATTGTGCATTACCCTGCTCATCTTCCCTTGGTCACCCTCACCATGCAAATGTGCAGCATAGCTCTTACCTTGGCTGGTGCAATTAGAAGGCTCAGTCTGACACCTTCCTAAGGAAAATAGTCCAGAATTGGCATAGTTGAACAGTTTCTGTGCTCTGACTCCTCTTGTTGTCACCTTTTTGCTTCACCAAGGGTGGCGTAGTGTTGTTTAGCTCATTTTGCCAAACGGGACTAGAAAAGCACAGTGTCTTTGCAAGACCAGTAAGTTTTCTGGACAAGCTCTCTGCATGAAGCACAGAAGGTGGAGAGTGTAGAAATGTAACTAACTTTACCAGTTTAAAAAAAACCCCAAACTGTAGCATGGGTAACCAGAGAAAACATTTTTTCTGCAGATTACTGATCTGTGGATTAGTCAGATTCTGCACGTCTTGGTAGCAGACTTCATAGTGTAAAACAAAATTCACATAATGTATTGGAAATTTAGGGTTGGAAGTGCTTTAGCATTCTTACTAGCAAAAATAATCACTTATACAGAAGCCTAAACTCTGAAAAAAAAATCAGAGAAATTGTCCTAAGTTTTGCCTTGTGACGGTCTCTTGAGGGTCATTCTCTTAGCCAGTATTTCTGGAATATCACAACTTACTGGCAATGACTCTCCTTGTAAACCACCTTCTCAATTTCAATAGTGAAATTATCTTTCCAAGAAATTCATTACTACTTTCTAGCAAATTGTTTTGTTATTTTTGCAACCATTCTTTTTCATTAAATTATCATAGTCCTTCAAAATATTGCCCTTTTTCTCTGCCTATATAAACAGAAAAATGAATTTTCCCTCCTCTAGGAGGGAAAAACTTTCTGTTTTCAGTACTTTTTTCCCCATAGAATAATAAATTTATCACTTCTTAAATAATAAGAGTTAACAGAGTAATCTAATGGGATCTAATGGATCTTACGTAACATCAGAAATCTTCCTCTGTGTGTGGTACCTAGATGAAATATTTGTATGAAGTCAGTATTTCTTAGAACATCCACGTGATTAAGCTACCTTCCATTAGATCAGATTAGATTATGAACATTGCTTCCGCAGAGGTACTCATGTTACATAAATGCGGAGGACAAAACCAACCAATGCTTCCAGGCACTGGAATGAGTACAAGAACCTGATGCTACAGTTTCTCTGACATTCCCTTTTCATGTGGCCAATAACAAGTGTAATGTAATATTTTTTTAAATGTGAAAAAAATTTGCTTTCAAATAATGAAATTCATAATGAATTTAAAACAATATTTTGGATTAAAATAGCTTAGACAAATTCCCCAAACACATAATTAAAAATTCACAGTAACTATAATTCTTAAAAATACACTAAAATTATCATAATAATGGAACTTCTATTTCAAATAAGCATGCTAGGAACATATAGCTATTCTATTATGTAATATAATACATATATTACTAATTATATGTTATAATATATATACTAAATAGTATATGGTCATAAAAATGAGACTTTCAGTAAGGGGCATATAGTTTAATATTTCTCTGTATGAGAATGTGAACTGTGTGGATTTCTCTTTCCCTTTCAAGATCAAAAAAGTATAACAAAGCAAGAAATAGCTGAAAAATAGTATCCATGGAGTTGTAGCAACAATATAAAAGCTTTTCATGGATCCTTCTGTGTGCAACAGAGTGTTCTCTTTCCATATAAAAAATGATGACTCTAAAAGCATCACATTTTCTAGAAACTGATCCCATTCCTTGACTCTGGGAAAAACCTTAGTGTTTTGGAAAAGCATGTAAAATTGAATAATGCTCTCTTCTTAGAAATCTGGTGATGTGCTGCAAGAAGCTTTAAAAAAATCTATCAGTGATCAATTTTCAACAAGAATGCAGAAGGAGTTTTGTGTTCCTAGGGAAGTTAAAGCCATTCTTTCCTCCCTATCAAAAAAAAGTGGAAAGTAAACCAAAAATGGAACCAATGCCTAAATCTTTCTAGCCACTGCAACACAGTCATACACATGCTGAGAAAACACGAACACAGCTGTTACAGCTCTGCTGTGTAAGAGAAAAAAAATCATCTGTACATTTGTTTACACAGTCCTTGTTCTGACACTTGGCCAGGCCATGCAACTCCCAACTGAGGTGAAATACAAGCTTCTGACATGCTCAGTACAAGAGAGTTTCTTCCCCACAGCTGGCCTTCCTGTGCCTCACGTATAAATAGAGAACTGAAACCCAATTAACCTACTATTGTCTTAATGCAGTAACTCCCAGTTCAATATCCAATAATTGCCTTCTACTCTCCAATGTGTTGCTGGTGAGTGAGGGAAGTTAGAGGAAGCCACAGCAGAGCTGGCTGCAAAAGGGACATGGGGCCCTGAGAAAGGGGCCAGGGATCCTGAAAGACCCTAAGCTGCACCCTGGCTGCTGACAGAAGGCCTGACAGTATGTGCAGGGTGGGTACGCGTCCCACTGCCTGCAAACAGGAGGGCAGCATGCAGGGGTTAAGTGGGGACTTTGGTGTTTTTTACAGCTGTACAAATCTGCCTTTGGGCTGAGCATGCTGATCAGGGTGTTGTCCCTTAAAATAGGGGCCTCCAGCACTCCAAAACTAAATAAAATGGAGAATTATGGTTCCAAGAGGTGCAGCTTCAGGATCCCTAAAAGTTTTCCAGAAGATGTTAAGAGAATAAAAAAGATGCAAAGATGACATCTTTAACTCCTTCTCTCGGGAACTGTAGAAATAGTCCTCAGGTCCTCAGAGTCTACAGAGCATGGATTGAAAGTATTACCAGAAAGAATAACAACCCTACTTCTGCAAATTATTATATCTTCTCACTCATTTTAATTTGTGCCTGTATGTTAGAAGAAGTGTGAAAACAAACTTGGTTATATCTATGTCTAAAAAGTTCCAGCTACTTGCTATAACATCATGGTTCAGTTATTTAATTCCTGGACACTTTTCAGAGAAAGGCAAAATCAACATCCACTTGGTGGGATTTGTTTGTTTTTCTGTTCATCCACCGTTGTTTTTCCAGTCCATCAAGATTTCTATAGGAAAACAGTATTTGTTTTCTTTTGGAGTTGACAGAAAGTACTTGTTACCCATAAAATAAGTGGAGACCTTATGTGTTGCTGTTTTCCTGAACTTCATGAGCCAGATTCCATTCAAAATTAATTATGTGTAAGTTGAACCTATACACTGTTTGTGCATGCACACCAGCTCTCCTGCCCTCTTTAAATAAATTGACTGTAGAAATAATATGGAAAGTAACTTAATAAAAGTGGTCTACTTTTTCTCTCCCCCCACCCCTGATTTGTTTCTGATCCTGTAGGCTTTGATCTAACTTGCAGCAAAAGGAATGTTTAGATCAAAGCAAAACCCAAAATGAAATTCTAATAGCATAATAGGTTTGCAGACCACATTAAGCATGCAAGCAGGAGGATTGAATTTGAATATGATTTTAAAACTTGTTGATCAGAAAATATATAATTGTCCTTACATACACATGCTTTTGCTCCATTCCAAGACACTTTGAGCTTTTTTAGAATTACTCTGGAGACTTTGTGGTGCAGTAGATCAGATTCTAGTTTAAGCAATGTCATATTGACCAAATGGTGTCAGTGATTAATGTCTAAATTAATATAGAAAAAAACTGTAGCTCAGATGCCAAGTATGTTAAACCCTTGAAAAAACAGTCTAAAAAACTTGTCTGGAATGTGGTGATTTCACCAACCCTTGGGTCAGAGTCTGCACAGTTGCAGATGAAGGAATCTGTTCATGACTATATGGCAAAGCACTCATTTGACCACAGACAGGTTCAGACTTGGTGTGAGGGGATGCAGAACGGATTCAACCAAATGGTACTGCACCAATGGGAGCTTTCTCCCCAGAGACGCAGAAAGGTCCTTGGTAAGTATACTCCAGCTAACAAAGCTATGTTCATTCATAGCTGGGTTTGCTCATCTCACTCTTGCTCTTTAGGATGCTGGCATCTCACTATATTTCATGTACAAGGTTGAAGTGTCATACTGGAATCAGTTCTATGGACTGACTGTTTTTCAGTGCTTGGGCCTGGGGGAAGGCACACCGCAGCACAGCCTGGTAGAGAGGCCCAGAAATTATGTAGTTTGTTTAAGTTTCTGACAAAAACAGGTAACAGAACATAAATATGCATGGTAGATCTCAGGATGATACATTTATGTTCTTTGTAGTTGAAAGAGATTCATGAAAACCTTTGTTAATTGTGCTTTTAATTTAATTTGATGTATTTTGCAGCACTAAGAAATAAATGTTCTACTTCAATGCTCAATAAAGAAACTAATGAAAGTAGTGGGGTTGAGAATGACAGAAGAATCTGAAATAGCTCAGGGACAATAGCATTTGTCATCCTTGACTTAGTGTATGTCTGTTGAGGAAAAGACTTGATATCAATACACTGAGATTATTGAAAGTCAAAGAAACGGCCGAGAATACACACAGCATTATGCAAGCATTGAATTTTTCTTTGTAGTTCAGGACTCAAAGGCAAAAGCCGCCATTGTTTGGACATAAATTAACAGGGCAATTGTTATTCTATAAAAGTTTTTCTAAGAGCACTAAGAATGAAAAAGTGAGATTTATATAATTCTTCTTTCCTTTGTTCAGAGGAACAGCTAGATGCTCTCCGTGGAAGTGACACACTTCAACACTGTTTCATGCCATGTCCTCAGAGGGGCCATCTGCAGGTTAGGCTGTGTGTTAGGCCCTTCTTAGTTTCTGCAGAGAAGAAAAAGGGAAAAGATGGGGAAATTGTTCTGCAAAATATCATCCATAGTGTCTTCCAGGAGTTCGTAAACTATGTCACGTCCAGGTACTTGGTAGTGCTGAACAGAGATGAGCACTGTTCTTTCTGTCACGGCCCTAACTGCATACCCCTAGCCACAGATTCAGCTATGGGGCTAAGGGAACCAGGCCTTGGCCCAGGGGTTTCTGCATCCCTGCTGCCATGCCTGGGCCCAGCCATGGCCCTGAACTAAGTCCCCACTTCAACCCAGCCTTGAAATTTTCTCACTCCCAGTGGATGGGATATGATCTTGGACCCCCTTACCATCCCTGACTCCCCAAGTACCTCTTCAGAGAGCCAAAAACTATAATGAGATAGATATCTCCTTTTACACATCATAATTTCGCAGAGTTTGGCTTAAATGTCCTTTTACATCACTGCTTAAAAAGTCAGTACAAAATCTTATAAAGAGAAACAAAGAAAATAAATTTTATTGTCAGAAAAAAGACCATACTCAGTAAGCAAACCAAGGAACCTTAACTCCAAAACTGTCAAACAGTGAAGATTTGACCTCAAAAATACATGGTCTACATTTTACCATTTCCCTCATGGAGAAAGCAGTCCTGAAAGTTATGACTATGTATTTCCACTGCAAGTATGAAATATCTAAAATCTATTATTTGCCTGTGGTATGCATACTGAAAAGAGATTAATTCCCACAACTGTCAACACATTTCAAAGTTTAGTGCTTACGCTTGCAGTACTAAGGGTGTAACGATAGTAGATAGAATATAAGGAATGTAAAGCTGTTTTGCTTCTGTATGGTTAATGGCAGAAGGATATGCTGAAAGACAGGTCGAGATGCTTGAAGTCTTTCAAGAGAAATGAAAGGTCCAGGCCAGCACAAAGTGTGCTCTGGCTCACATATGCACTTTAAACTGTAGATTGCTGTTTCAGTTTCATTTTCTTATATCCTTTAAATCTGTTGCCCTTGCTTTTCAACTTGAAGTTATACTGATATATAAACTTGAAGTTATACTCTGATAAAGCAAGTATCTAATTGTTTGGATTTTTAAACTTTTATTTCATATGTTAATTATGGATTTCTATTGAACTAGATGAGGAAATTTAAACAGATAAGCAATCTTTTCCTCTTGCTGCAAAATCGTCTAATCAATTTCACTACATCAAAACTATTTCAGTACCAACATATGATTTTACAAACACAAGATTAAGCATTTGCTGCCAAAATATGCAAGCACAACTCAGCTAAATAATGTGGTGGTGTGGTGGTCTGTGTCTGCAGTCGGTTTGGCCCCAAAGCTTCATTCTGTAGGCTGGAGTTTCCTGATGTAAGGAACTATCTTTCTGTTTGTTTGAGGGATGCTCCAGTCTCTTTATAAATAATAAATAAAATCACATCTAGGAGCCTCAGGGAAGTAGAATACTGGTTGTGAGAGAGATGGTCTTTGTAAAAAATACAAAAAACCCTCATTTCATCTCTCTCACAGGGGCTCAGAAATAAAAAAAATAGCTGAAGTATTTATTATGTGTATTGGTCTTTAACTAAAGCTTTAAACAGTGTGTATTCAGCATGGCTGCCCCAGAAAATGAGATATTCACTGATGGATGGTCCTGCATATTTCAGTGTGTTCATCAAATTTTGGGTAATGAAGGAAATAAGTAGGGGGAAATCCTTTATGATCCCCTTTTCAGATGTTTTTGGCAGAGGATTTACTGTGAAGGGTCTGGGAAGATAGGTGACTTACAACTATCCTCTGGGAGATGTGTCTCACTATGATGTGATGCTGATGAAACCATCACCTCTCCAGGTACCATGACCATCCTGGTACATTCCCAGCTGGAGGCAGCTGACCCACATGTAAAGCCACCTCATACAGACAAGTCAAAAACAGCCAAGAACTTGCTTTGACTCATCAATACTGAACAGCTAAGCAGTGCAGCTCTTAAGAATTAAGTACAGCCTGTCACATTTTCAAGTAATTAAGAGAATTTTTATTCTAAATTTAATTAAAATAGAATGTGGGAAAGCAGAATCTTTATGAGGAAATGAAGGTTTAGATTCTTGGACCATAACATGGGCATTTGGTGAATAACCTAGCCAAACAGGCTTTGGCTTTGTCTGTGCTACTGCTAGTACCAATCTCAAGACATTAGCAGTCTAGGCAGCATGACTCTCTTCTGGAGCACCCTGAGAATATGGTTGAACAGGAAGTTCAGTAGTGTGATAAATACAAGCAGATCACAAAGCAATGACTTTAAAGGACTGAGCTTCTTTGAATACTCATTAAATAACTGTATAGAGATTGCCATATAGTCAAATTATTGGTGAAAATTTGCAAGAGCTTGCTTGCTGTCGAAATTATTGATAGATGATAATGACAGTGTCTCCTTTTCAGCACAGACCAACACTATGCTCAGAATTATGTACAGGGGAAATTCCTCAGGGCCAAGGATAATTCTAGCTTATTCTCACAGAAAATGTTAACATGAAATGTATTACCTATAAGGGCCTTTGGAACAATGTAATTGTTTTGAGACAGATAGAAAACTAGAGACAGATAGAAAAAGAGATACATTGGCAGCTGTGAAGACAAGGAGTCCTACAGGACTTCAGGTTCTGGCACTGGGTTTTTTTAATATTTGAAATTACATGTTAATTTAGAAAATGTAGTAATTATCTTATTTCAATTTGTGTAATCTCAGGAAATCTCTGAAAGCTCCAGAGTTTTTGTGTCAGTATTATTCTACTGCAAGAAATGTTAATTTGGAGTCTCACACAGAGCTCCTCTCTACATCAATGTATTGTAAAGCTGTGTTAGAGACACACAGCACCTGCTTTCAGGTTATTTAATGTGTTTTTATGCATGAGTGTTTTATAGATTCAAATTTGAAGGCCCAGGAAAAAGGAGTTCTGCGTTTTGACATATGAATGTCATTAAAGGCTGGATAAATCAGAAAAAAAAAGTTTATTAGATGTACAGTAATGAATGAAACATAGTCTTCATTATTCTTGAGAAGCAATTGTCAGTAAATTACTAGTAATGATGGTGATTTTACTACAGAACTGATTCAATCATATAATGTCAGGCAGGTGATAACTAACTCATTCTTTTCTAATAATGCAAAAAGTTCTACTGTAGGTTAAATTGGAAAACACCACTGCTGAAAAAACCCCACTTGCTCACAATGTATAATTTCATTACTGATCATTTGATCAAATCGTCTGCCTTCCAAAGTGTTTGTAATGTTTTTTGAGAAAAAGCAGCCTTTCCCACCCTGCTACAGGACAGACGTGTAAAAAAACCCCTCCTGTTAAAAAAACATGCTTCAAAAAACAAGTATTTTTTTCTATAGATAATTTCAGAGAAGAATGGAATGTAGATTATTGTGAGTGGAATAAGAATTCTGTACATCTCAAAAATAAAATACTATCAAAAATATGTCATTAGTAAAGGATCAACAAGATCAAGCCATTTAATCAAAGAATTTAGTTCCTTTTGCTGTAATGTCCAAGACCCAATTTTTCTCAAACTTATTTAACCAATTTAAGTTTGTGCCATTTCCTTTAAGGATTACATAGAAGTAAATTAAATTTAATCCATGTTACTCAGTTGTCATGAAACAGTGAGATTATAGCAGTAAAGTTGCTTCTGTTCCCAGTTGTGAGACCATTTATGATACTAATTATAAAATTCAGTTTTTCGTTAAGTGTGTAAAAAAGCAATCTTATTTATGAAGTATAAAAGGAATAGGTTACACAAAGAGAACTCCATACACCTGTAAAATTTGTAGGTTTTGGTTTTGAATTGTAATCAACATGTAACAGAATTTTTGTTTTGGACGGGAGGATGTGTGTGGGAAGGCTTGTTTGTTTTCTTGTTTAGACGGGTGGATGCAAATTAATTTTGTAACAGCTGCAACAGCATTTTGGAACACAACTTGGCCAAAAAATGAAGTTATATTTTTTGATCTGCAAACACGTACTTATACAGGTATTAGTATTTCAAATAATCTTCTACAGAAATCAACTCTGTGTTCAAGTATTTTAAGCTGAACTCGTAGCTTTTGCTCTACTATGGCATTTGTTGAAAGTTCTCTCCACTTCATCTGGTCAAAGAAGGCAAAAAAATAAAAAAAAAACAAAAACGAATCACCACCCAAGCCTTTCATGCATCCAAGACTACACTGTTCTTGCAAAAAGGCAGAGAGAAGCAACACAGTTTATTCAATTCCCCAGGGCGCAGTACTTGTAGTTGATTTTGTAATTGTAGTTGATTTTGTACTTATATTGCCAGGCAATAGGAGATTCAATGAGTGTCTCCTGACTTATGAATGTCACTGCACTCCAGGCTTAAAGGAAGTTGTTCATGACCACAATATATAAGTACTGAAGTCTTTGTGTCCAGGATACTCAGAAGGACAAATTCGAGAACAACAGGCTGACACAATGTCGGTTACAGTAATAATGAGATGATGTTGTGGTTTTGTGGTCTGGTCCAGGCAGAGTGCTTTCTATGAACTTCACAACTCCCTCCTTCATTTTTCTTGTGTGTGAAATGGGAATAATGTCTCACTGCTTCAAAAGAGAATGAAAGAATTAGCAGGGTGTCTGTAAAGCACTGTAGAAGTGATAAAACACAGTCAGTCAATAGAAAACCAAGATAAATAGCTGTAGAGAAAATGAAACAGAAGTCTTTAGGAAGAAGTCCAAGAAAAAAACATTTGCCAAAAGAAGCATGGGAGGTCTGACAAAAAGAACAGAAAAGCAGCATTTTTTGATTGTTTTTCCCTTTGTAGATCAAACCGATACGTTGCATGCAATGCAATAAGTTGTTTGTACAGGAGAAACTGGGAGAAGAATGGGAATATCTGAACAAAAAAGCGCCTTAAAAATTAGCTGTGCTGTGCTGAGAAGCAGATGGAGGGTGTGGATGGGAATACAGAGCTACATGGAAGGATCTGGGTTGGAGCTCCACCAGTCTCCCAGGACAGACATACTGTCAGCTAAGATCCAGGCTGGCCTGATGTACGCAGTGCTTGTGGGTGGGTGGAAATAGCTTTTTGAGTTCTAAACGGATGTGAAAACCACGGCAAAATCCATGAGCTCAACTTTGTAATATAGTGGTTGGCATTTAGGTGCCTCAGTGAAATGAGCTTTCAGAGATTGTACACACTTGATTTTTTCCTGTTGCCATCTCCCCAGGCTCCCTGTTGTTCTTACTTCAACTTCAGCTCACCTCTTTTTCTTGTCTTTTATATTTTTTTGTTTCTCCTGTACAGTTCCTTAGTAATCTTCTGTCCTATTCCTCTTTTTCTCCCTCTTTTCTCCATTCCCTATTTTGTTTCACCTCTTCATTTTACAGTGTAACTATGTACTGATTTTCCCAAAGTCTCACCATGAGTTGTTCCTTCAGTAAATAATAGCAGTGACAACTCTTCAGCCTAGGTGCTCTTCTCCAGTTCTTTTGCCTGTAGGTAATGTTCCTGTCAAGGAAATCAAAACAAAACTGGTGACCCAGAACCTACAGCTACATAGTTTACAAACAGACTTCATTATTTAAGAATTGACACTTGGTGTTAGACAAAATAAACAAATTTTGATCTGCAAACACGTACTTATACAGGTATTAGTATTTCAAATAATCTTCTACAGAAATCAACTCTGTGTTCAAGTATTTCTCCCTTGTGGACTACAAGGGAGAAAAACCAGCCTGGTGAACCAAAGTCTCAGCAACTTAACCCTAAGAAAGATGTAGTCTTTTGTAGATGCCACAGTCAAGAAGACAGGTGATGAGACTGATTCAAGGCAGAGCACGAGAACTGCTAAGAGATATGAAGAGTAACAATACAGAAAGAAGTGTCCTGGTATTGGGCATAGAGTTAATTTTCTTTCAAATGTCTAGTGTTTTGGGCTTCTGCTGAAACGTGTTGATAACAGAGATGCTTTTGTTATTGCTGAGCAGCCCTCACACAGCAACAAGGCGTTTTCTGCTTCTCATACCACCATGTCAGTGAGAAGGCTGGGAGTGCATAAGGAGTTGGGAGGGACACAGCCAGGATGGCTGACTCAAACTGACCACAGATTTCCCATACTGTATGACGTCATGTTCAGCAAGTACAGATGGGGAAGAAGGAGGAAGAGCGGGACATTTGGAGCAATGCCATTTCCCAAAACCCTGTTATGCATGCTGGAGCCCTACTTTCCTGGGAATGGATGAACATCTGTCTACCTATCTGTCTGCCTATTGGAAGTGGTGACTGAATTCCTTGTTTTGCTTTGCTTGTGTGCATGGCTTTTGTTTTACTTATTAAAATGTCTTTGTCTCAACCCATGAGTTTTCTCAATTTTATTTTCCCAATTCTCTCCTGAATCCCACAGGCTGGGGAGTGAGTGGGCAACTGCATGGAGCTTAGTTGCCAGCTAGGTATAAACAATGATAACCATGACAAGCAGAAAAGAGTTTGCACTGAAAATCCAGCATGGGAACACTGTAAAAGCATCACGAGTGATTAGATGTGGGAGCTGATCTCACAATGGGAGACTAAAGAACTATAGAAGACCTGTGCAAAGGAGAATAGACAACTTCTGTCCTATGTGTTAGAGAAGGAGGAGCCAGTAGAGTGACAGGGCTGAAGTGATTTAACTAGGTTGGTAGTCCATGTAAAGCTTTTTTCTGCTTCTTATAGTTTAAGCAACTTTCAAAAGGAGAAAAAAATTAACACTTGGATTCACATCACAATATTCTTCCAAAAGTTATGGCTAAAGTTAGCACTGAATCTTGTGCAACTCATAAGAGGAGAGCCAAAGTCCAACATGAAGATGAAATTGTGAAAGTTTCAGTTTAGAGCTGCAGCTGGATATAATTTTTTCCTAAATAAAAAGAGTCAAAAAAAAAGACATGCAAAATACCCACCTTCATCTGAAGCTATCCTGTAGGATAATGCAGATGGAAAATACCTTTAGATAGCTACTCTAGAAAAGGTCCTCACAAGACAGTGTATATGTTTCTGGGCCACTTGTCTCCAAGATTTTTTCCAACAATTTGGCAAACCCTTTTCTAGTGTTATCAGGGACAAAAGTCTAATGTCTCCAAATGACATCTCAGTGCAAAGAAACTGCTCAGAACTCAGTCTAAGTCTACTCACCTATTCCGTTCCACTCAAGGTCATGCCCCCATCATATCAACCAATTTTATTACCCCTTTTCCCTAACTAATGCCACTAAATTGATAGATTAAGAGGCATCAGGTCAGCCTGAGAACACATGGGCTTCAGAAATCCTGTTGTTCTCACCTTCTAAATTACAATAGCTTTAGTAAAATCCTGAAAAAATCCAGAAAACTTTTCAAAGCAAAGATATTATTTAATGTAACTGGGATCGTTTCCTTTCTAAATATCTCCATCGTATTATGTAATGAAAATCACTAAGATGTTCTTGTACAAAGAGCCTATTTAGATTAAACATATAGTGCACTGCTTTTTAGGTGGAAATCATACTGAAACAAAATATCAGAATCAAAGCTAAAAGTCTGTAGTAACTCTGTGTCGTGAGCTCTTAAATCTCATTAATATCAATTTTATGCATGGTTCAAAGAGGTAATATACAGCATATTTAAATTAATGTAACTAATTGAAATACAAACTTTACTGTGGACAATGAAAATATTAAGGATCTTATTCTGCAACTGCTTTCTCATCTCGTTAACTACCCTGTCACCATGAATTTACCTACATGCAGGAGGGCTGACTGAGTCATGCTCTAATTTTAGCAGGTCGGATCTTCCCTTTGTATTAAAGGAAAATAGTTAACTTTGAAATTATGGCTATTTTTAGCAACAGAGTTTAATCCCAATGTTTATCTTTCCCTCCACTCTCAGTTACTATGAATAATGAATAATAAGTAAGAAGAATATCAATAACATGCCACATTTACATAATGCTCTTCGTTTGATGATTTTTAAGGGCAAATTAAGCATTTAGACAACAGTCTGTAAGTAAGTAATCTTGTGGTATAAGGAAGAAAATGAAGTCTGAGGAGTGACATGGATCACCTAAATTGAGTCAGTGATGGATTGGGAAGCAGAACCTGGATGTCTGGGCTTTTGTTTTCCTTCTAACCACTAACCATATTTTCTGAACTTGATCACTTGGACTGTTACGTATGAGAAAAATCAAAACAGAAACCTTATCAAAATGCTATGGACAGAAAATAATGAATCATGAAAGAGAACATCTGGATTTTGAGAGCTTGAGGAGACTGCCTTCTGAAGGTCTTTTGAGATACCTTTCCCAGGCAAGTACAGAGAAAACCAGAAGGAGCTATTTTCAAGGACGTGCCACAAGATTCCCCCTGTGGTTTCCTACCTTGCTGTTCTGAAGATAGTTTTAAAGCAGATTCTGTACAAAAGTTGGTGATGAATGTCTGTAAGGGAAGGGGAGGAAGGGAGGCTACGCACTTACCCACCCATCATGCTCCTCAGAGGTGCCACCAGCTCTTCACCTCACTCAAGATGAATGAAAAATAATCCAGCAATTTGTTTTTGTTTTAAGTTCAGGTTTGCTTCAAAACTGAACTTTAAAAAGTGTCCTTCTACTAAAGGACTTTTAGACTTTGCCCGGTGCTGCACCCATTGCAATCAATACAGTCTTTCCTCTCAGCTGCAAAGTCTATGGCTGTGCATAAGCACTGGAAGATGACGGTAATTTTTCTAATCATGAAAAAAAATGAAATGTTTCCCTTAGACATTTCTTTACATTCTTATAATATATAATAATGATGAAAAGGAGAAAGCATGATAATGAAATAACAAAATGAAAATGTAGGCTATACCATAGAAAAATGCTTGTTAGAATCAATTAGTGTCCTTTATAACTCTAGCTTGTAATATAGTGCTTTCCTAAGAGCAAGAAGAAACAATGAAACTGGTTCAATAATCATCAACAAAATGACCAGTTTCAAAGCTGGTAATTCTCTCTTGATACAAAACGTACACAAGCACATCTAGGTACAGGTACCTACTTCCTCATGTGGCTACAATGTTCACACAGGTTTTTTGGTGGATTGTTTTAGGCCTGTCCCATTTTGTGATTAAGGAGATCTGAGTTGAAAAATGAGAATGCTTCCCTCAGCAAGCACTGATTCTGACAGACTGGGAAAGAGATCTCAGTTTTTTTGCTTGGATTACTCTGTATTGGTAAGGGCCTGAAGAGCCTCAAAGGCTACAAATAAGGTCAGGCAAACACTGAGGAGAAGAGTAGCGAGTCACAGAGGAAAGAAGAGGAAAACACCTAAACAAAAGGAACACGGAAAATTTTTCCTTTCTTGGTTACAACACAATAAATACTGAAAAAGTGATGATTTAAATGGACTTATGCTAAATATACTCCAATTAACAGAAGGATGCGTGATCTGATCTGCTCTCGGCAAAATAACTTTTTTTTGTTCTCCTGGTCACTGAGGTTTGGATCTGAGATGGAAAGCATTCATTCTCTACATTCATCTTAGCTTATTTATGGATTTCTGTGCAGAGATTCTTTGACCAAAGTGTTCTTTAACATCTAGGTGAGAAACAGGAATTTTGTGGTGGCCTGTCTGATAATAATTACAAGTAGTACAACCACTGCTGGAACCTGGGAGAGGAACAGCAGCGTCCAGGCATTGCAGTAGCCTCTGATTACTCCATGGAGTTATGTCTCCACCACTTTTATATCCGGATATCTACTGGGCTGTTTGATACCATCTCAGAAGCTTTACCACAAAGCCCACAGACTCCTAAGATCTGCATTAGTCTTGATTCCAAGCTGTACAGTATAAAGAGGCACAGGTAATGCAGGCTAATGAAGTTCTAAATTGTTTGTGAAATGTGCAGGCTTAGGACAATGTAACTTCTGATCTTGTTTGATGGAAAACATTACATTTACACATTTCCATTAAACAAGATCAGAACTTGACCTTCTGACTGAATGCAATGCAGCTCTAATTACATGTCTCTCTCATTTGTATTGCTCCAGGACATCCTGCTTTCTGTGACATTAAGTTTTATCTGTGCCATCAATCTCCAGCCAAAAGATGTACAGAAGCTCTGCTTCTGTACTGTCATTATACAGAAGCTCTGCTTCTGTAAAAATCTTTTTTATTATTATTAATGCTGAACATAACCACTTTGTCTTTGTACTCATTATTTTCAAAATTCATCTGTTCATTTTTCTGGAACTTGAGAAAAATGTAGTTTTTATGCCTTATTTAATGAACTGTGGTTTGCTCTATAATAGAACTGCAAATGACTGTCAAATCACAGAGAATATGCCATATGTGATGTTATACTAAGTTGTTGGGCCAAATATTCTGGTATAAGTCAGCACAGCTTAATTTATATGAGCAGAGACTCTCAATCAAAATTAAAATAACAATCCATCTACCCAAATTATCTTTTCCTTCTTCCAGAGCCAAAGCACAGGTTTCAGAAGTTGTATTGCAATCTCTGGAGTGTGAAAGTACTATGGCAGAAAGGCAAAAAAAGGAAACAAATCAAACCAATCCTTTTTAAAAGAAGGTCACATGTACCTTAAACATATTTTTTATGTTTTTTGGCTTCTAAACATTAAACCATTAAGTCTGTAGCAGAATTTTTATGTCCAGTCCTCAAAATTTAATGCATGAACTGAGTCTTTCCATTTCTCAGTGTGCTGGGGATTCTCAGGGACAGGCAGGGAGATTGTTGTGGGCAGAAATTGTTCAGACAACCCACAGATCTCACATCCCCTCCAGTGATGGAGATGTTAGATGACCAGAATCACACATGTTGGCCAAACCAAAATTTTGGTAAATGTTAGAGGCACTTCCAGTTACTAGGTAAGAAAGAAAATGGCTTTGCAGTGTCAACATCGGATGTTGTATGACCTGTCTCTCCTATAATATTTTATGTTTTTAAATTTTTATTATTATTATATTAATATTTTATATTATATTATTGCATTATATTTATATTTTATATTTCACGTGTTGACCCTGCTTTAGTCACAACTATTGTCATTATCAGTCATTAACAATGATAAGCACAACATGGATGTTGTGACTGGACTGTGGCAAGAAACTCACAACAGTTCAGCACTTGGGCAAAGGCACAGACAAGTAAGAGATAAACAGCATATGAGAAGAGAGCAGCACAAATGTGTTCAAAACTTTCACGAATTCTACTTTTTATAGGAAAATGGAAAATATTAAAAGAAGACAATAATTTTATTCAGGGCGGGGAGAGGCTGATCTAGGACCTTTATAAAAGATACAGTAGAAATTATAATAATTAGAGATACACCCACTGTCTGATTAACACTCATTAGTGATAGAAGTTCCAGATTGAGAGAAGGCGAGAACTGAAGCCCTGCCATTTTTATCCTCTAAAGAAAAGAAAAGCTTTCCTTTCATCTTGCGATGCATCGGCACAAAGAGTGCTGTCCATGTCCAAGCAGTCAGAAACATATTGCCAACACTCAATCACTGTTTGGAAAGCTGGAATCTTTGAGAAAGAAAGGATGGTAAGATTTTTCTACAATGTTTGGGAATGCCTGGCGTGCAAAAAAACCCTGCTGGATGCCTGCTGCCTTGCCACAGGGCCAGAGCATAGCACTGCAGATTCTGCTGATACCATCCAACTGTGTTCATTTGGCTGCTGCTTTGAGTGTTTTTCACTATCCTTGCCTAAAGCAAGAGAAAGAAGGGAGGGACCTTTTCCTGCTCCCTTTGAAGTCTACAGCAAGTTTCCCTTCAATGGCAAAGGGTCAGGACCTGTACTTGATCAAATAGTTTCGTATTTCTGCAGCAGACTGTATTTCCCTAAAAGCTCTTGATTTGAGCCATAGATCCCAGCCATAATCCCATGACACCTTAAGAACAGACTTTGGTCCTGGAGCTGGCACCCAGTGCAGACGGTGCTCCTTAGCTTAGTGTCACTCTGCACAGTGAACCCCGGGAGTCCTATTGATGATAATGCCCTCTCATTGTCTTTGGGGCTGTACCTTCTCCTAAAGTTATACTTGAGCCTTCTTTGTTTTCCCCTTCACACTCACAGTGACACTGGGGCAGCAGCACTGGCTGTAATAACCACCTTGTCAGGTCAGGTCAGGAGGGATCATCAGGGTGGGTTATCTTCCTTGCAAACCCCTCAGTTCTGGCCCTGTAACACAGCGCTGCCTTGCAGGGAGAGCTACCACAAATAGTGTCCTTGTTGACAGTTCCCTGCTCTGGTTCTGGAGCCACAGGCAGTTTGAAGGATGTGACCTGTGAGCTGCATGCCCTAAGGAGGTAAAGGTTTCTCAAACCACATGCACCCAGAGAGGACACTGGCTATGTTAACCGGAAAAACAAACTCCAGCCTTGAATGCCATGCTCCCGCTGGCTGTAAGCACACTGGTTCATATCTACATGCAAGGAGTATGCATGCTCCTGTGGTCCCTCCCTGTTTTGACAGGAGGGATCTAGGAAAAAGCTGTAAGGAAGAAAGCCTTTACAACATTCATTATTAAATTTTCAAAGTAACAATTTGAACTTGCTTCCTGTCTCACTGCCATGGGTAATTAAGACAGGAGCAATGGGAAATGGTAACACTCCATTTTTAGGCTCAAAATGTTAAGAGAAGTATGGCACTGAAATTAAAAATAATATCTGATTTCTGCCCTCAGGAGATGCATGCTTTTCTACCAGGGAGATCAAATTTGAACAGGCACAAAGAAACATTCATGTAACAAGAAGGTGTGCGGTTTCTTGTAAGACCGTAAGAAGCAACATAGTGTAAAGACAATCTGTAGGCCAGAGCTGAAGTGGCATTGATTTTTCTGGTGATAGCAACACTCAAGCAAATAAACCACAGGACTCTGAGAGCACATATGAGACAGGCATTAATGCTTAAGGTGTTCAGATGAGAGCAGAAATGAGTCTGTTGGAGCTATTTCCTATCTGAACAAAATGCAAGTAGTAGAGTTTGCAAGATGCTTGTGTGCTCAGAGCTAATAAACACAATCAGGAAGCAGGAGGCTCTCTATTACATGTTTTCACAACACATGTCATACATCAAGGTTTATATCATGATGTGATAAATCTTTTGTTTCTATCTGCAGAATCACATAGTTTAAAACAATCAACAAAGGACTGAATTGCGAAACAGCTTGTCAATGCTGATTCTCCAAGCTTTCAATGGCCTCTGTTTGGCCTGGTTGTTACTGTTTGTCCTTTTAAACAACATGTGGCAACATGGCAAATATCAGAGCAGGAAGAGAGGAAAATTGCTAAGCAGAAGTTTAACTGTGTCAATCCTTTCTCAGAGCAGACCAGGTGTTAGACACCTGCAGCCTGGACTTTAAAGCACTGCACCTTTTCCTTTCCTCCCCCAACATCATGCAACTCGCAGTTATCAAATGGTCTTGCACCCTTCTGCAGACTATGGTCCCATGTTATATCTCTGGTTGTTTAAAACAAATAAAATATGTGTAGATTTTTCTCTTTACCTTTTACTATAGTTAAAAAATACCAGATAGCAAGTCAATTTTGTTTTCCTTCATCCAAAATTTCATGCAAATTTACAGACACGAATCTCACAAACCTCAAAGGAAAGAATGTATCTGTGCAGTTTGTCAAGAGGAAAACACACTAACACAGAGGTTAAATGACCTAATGAAAAGCATGCCAGAAAATTACTGGCAGCATCAAGAATAAAATAAAAATTAAAAAAAAAAATCCTATCTCACCAGCCACCTTTTACCAGCCATTGTACTATAGAGTCTTCACCACTGTGCCCATAATGCAATGCATAGCAGTGTACAACTGCTTCCACTGGCGCTCTATCATTAACAGTTTCATTGCTTAACATTTTTATGCAGATGGAAAAATATTGCAATCTAATTTTTCAATGTAGGTTATTCCCTATCTGCAACAGTTATCTCTAAAATCCTCAAGTGATTCTTCTGTGTTTTATGCTTTGAAAACAACAAGCAAATTTTACTGCTTGAGCAGGAATAATTTAGTAATTTTTTTTGTGAGGGGTAAGATATTAGGATGACCAGAAAAGAAGACCCACTTCTTAAGGAAAGTCTAATAAGGACCATAATTTTCTTAAATTATTACCATGCAAGTTGAACACTAGGGGTCATATTTAGATAACTACTGACATACTGCAGAGTGCATTCAGGAGAAAAACAACGACTCACTCACTCACTCACTTACTAATGACCTATGAATGTTTAGCAATTCGCGGAGGAACAGCTGTGATTTTCATAGGATACAGTGCAAATAGTGTTTTGCTGTGAAGCACTAGGTCTACCCTTGTGTTTCTGAGCTTTCAACAGGAATCTGAAAAACAAAATAAGAAGGGTTACAACATACTCGCGGCATCAGATGAGCTGTATCTTTTTCCATAATGGGGAATGCTCCTGCACAGGTATCTCAGGGCTGGTGGTCTCTTCTTTTTGTATTTTCAGTACCACAGTAGTTCCAGTTCAGGAAAAGTGGCACAAAAAATTTTTGTTGTTGAGACAAAGTGCTCTTGGAAAGGCCACAAAGTTCATTTAAGAGCCAGATTCAGAGTGACTCATTAGCTTTACTAATTTTATGTATACTTACATTTTCTGAAGTTAAAATTCACCACCTATAACCTCCACACAAAAGAGAACTGTCTCCAAGCAAACTGCCTTGAAATTAACTTTTCACCATTCTTAGAGCACTCGAAATAGACCACAAGGAGATATGCACATTTGTGGAAATGCAGCTCTACTTGTACACAGTCATGTCTCTACTGAGACACAGACATGTTCCTTTTATAACAAACAAGAAGTGGCCTTGTGGGTGTCTTTGCATTCCCACTAATTCCAGCAGTGCTGTGATTCCCCAATGAATGTGGAGGGCTTGTGTGCTCGTGTCCAGAATTATGACATGGATTGTCATAATTCTGGTTAGGTCTCAGCTTGCAGCATCATGCAGTTCCAGGCAACAAAATGCAGATGTAGAATATAAGGATTAGCTCACACCTAACACATTTCTATCTGCATGGTTTGCTTGTTTCCAGCATTTCCTCTGGAAGACTTATTCACAATTTCAACTATCATGCTGTCACAGAGGTTTTCCTGACATCCATCCTAAAATTTCCTTCTCTTAATTTCATCTCATTATTCCTAATTAAACACTATTCCACAACTACAGCCAGGTTGTGGCTGTTCTTTTGTGCACATGCTGAAGAAGAAACAAGGAAACTGAATTTAACCTTGCTCTGTGAGGTAAATGCAGAACCAGCAACAAGAGACTCTTTACAGAAAATTGTTTCAAATTTGAAGTGATGAACATGTTAATACACACGGTTAGTTTGAACTCAGATGCTTTAACAAATGTGAACCCAAACGGAAAGTAAATAAGCAGTTCAAGACAAATAAAAGGTGCAGAGGATTTTCACCTAAAGGCTTTCCAAGAACGTTTACTGCTCTTTCATACTAAACGTATGGTGTCACATATATGTCTTTCAATCTTTCTTTAAAAATGTACTGCGACACTTAAGTATCCCCACTGTTTTGTGGAGCTTCTTATTAAACTCCCTGACCAGTAGAACTACTTTCTGAAGTGGTTAGCAAGTTACTCCAAAGCCTTATTGCTAGTAACAGGTTATCCCTCAAAGTATGGAATTGCACTCAGACATGGCTGTAAGAAACCCTGGATTCACAGATTTGACTAAAACTCATCATCAATTTGTGCAATAATTAGAGATTACTCCAAGCTGTCCTGGTTAATTTCTGATTGTACTCTCTATTGTACTGACATTTAGTTCTCCTGCAGTTTCAAATTGAGAGGCCTGTTTTTAATCCCCTGTCTCAAAAATGGTTGCTAGCACACAGCAGCTAGTTATGCTACATCTGTCACAGACACTGAGCCTTAATGCTGAGTGGAATGACTTCAACCCCTAAGTACTCTGCAAGAAGTCAGAAAGTTCTATCCACATCAAAATTTAGCTGCAAAACCACCTTTTTGCTGAAATATGTAACTGCTTACAAAGTTTGGTCTTCAGAAACCCATGTTATTTCACAGATCAAATTTACCTCTGGTTTGATTTTAGAAAAGTTGGAACAGTATCAACTGAGACGGAAAAGGATTAAAACAACATTTCGCAGTCAAAACCCTACAGAAATAAAAAGAAACTTTAAGAAATACTTCAAGTCAAATGAAATAACAAACACTTCAAATGTTCTTTTTTTCTTTAAGATCTCTGGGAAGAGGTCAAATTACTCGATTTTAAAAAGCACACCAAACACAGCAAATACCAATGATTGAGTCCTAAGTCTGTTAACTGGGATACCAAAAAAATATGTTATTTTCATTCTTTTTCCTGCTTGGAACAGAGAAGCTTCACACAACTAATGGTTGAAAGACAGCTTTTCCTGCACCATGCATAGGATTTATGGATTTTTTTCTAGTCCTAAGGCACACCAGAGCGCATTGTGCAACTATCTACCCCAGTTCATCTCAACTGGGTGGATTTCATCTGGGGTGGGCAGTAACATGATGCTGACCCTGATTTCAGGGTGGGGGAAGTACATGTCCAGGTCATGGCCTCTGTGGATTACAGGTGGAAAGCCTGATACATGGTCTGCCAATGTGTTGGAAAGGGCCTTGTCTGGAGAAAAGCCAAGCAGGCAGTGAAACAGAAAGAAAACATCTGGTTTCTTGGAGTCCTACAGACAGTTCATGTGCAAAACATGTATAGCATAATTATATATTAAAATTTTTCTTCCTTGGGTATGATGCAACAAAGGAAGCATGTAAAGGGTGAGGCTGGTAGTTGAAACAGTGTTCTCATGTGAGTTTTCACAAGCTTTACCAGTAGTATTTTCATGTTGGTAGGTTTTAAAATATTTGTTATACACTATCATTGTGACCCATTTCAAAACATAAGCACTACCCTATTTATTCTGTCAAATGTCATTGCAAAAAGGGGAAGGTTTTACAAAACACTGCCAGAAGTTCTGTTTTGTTACATCTGAGTCTCAGAACTAGACTTTTAACAGTAGGATCCCCACCCCATAATACCTAGAAAATTATTTTCAATGAACAATTATGTTTATTTTAACATAATCAATTTCTATAGGATGGACTATTAGAGGAAGACAAATATTAAGCTATAGAGTTTCTATCCAATATTGATAGAAAACTATTTTTATCAAGTGTGTGACTTTGGGACAAAATAAACACCTGATGTATTAAAGTAAGGTAAATGAGACAACTCATCAGAGGCAGGTCAGAGACTGGAAGAATTAGCATAGAAGTCTTTTACAGATCACCTCTACTTGACATGTTTTTGTATTCCAATAGGAAATCACATAAACAAAACCTGTGCACTTAAATATTGAATTTTGCATTTCAAATCACAAGCTGAACACCTTTTAAGATCTGCTGAGAATGACTTAGCTTGAGAGCAGCTTATGCAAAACTCTGAAGCATGGGCACTTGCTGTGGCGATGAAGAGAGTGACTCATCTTTAGAGTACTAGCTTCAGTATTTGACTCTTCCACTCACGGTTTCCCTGCTTGGGAGCAGCAGAGGCCCCTACAAAGCAAGAAATTGAACATCTTCACTTCTTCTTTTCGATGAGGACTGGTGAATTCAGCACCTTGCAAGAACTGGGTAATGTTTGAGGAACTACAGTGCTGTCTTTTGTTGTAACTTGCTGTAAAGCTGAGAAGACATTCCTTCAGTAAATTGTGGTTGGAGAATTATTTGCATACCGCAAGTCAAATTTTTCATACTGTAAGCACTAGGACTATATCCTGCAACCTACTTATCTCGAGTTTTATCCAAAACATATTAATAAAATTTACTGATTCATTACAGAATGCCCCTCCAGTACATTTAAACCAAATATAACTGTTTTGCTTTAGCAAACAAGGATATAAAAGTATGAAGTCCCTACACTTCTATGGGTCGGCTGAAGACACAAGCAGCAAATTACTGGGACAGCTCAGAATAGGGAGAATTAAAGACTAATTGACTCTAGATTGGCCCAAGGGACAGAGAAAGTGGGAGTCTCTGGTAGTCCCAGGAGCTCTGTTTGTTGAAGACGAAGAGGTGTTGATCCAAGAGTTCTGCAGGACTGCAAGGTGGCCTTGGGATGAGGGACTAAAATGTCACCTCTCCCCTTTCTGCCATACTCACCTTTCAGAAGGTGGTTGATTCATGAATTTGTGGCTTCCTGACATGACGTTTTAGTGGAAGAGTCTGCTCAAGATGTTGCAGCCCTCAGTCCCTCACCCTACACTCATGACACCTGGCAATGTTGCAGTTTCTAAGTGACCTGGAAAACAGAGACTATTTCTTTACTTTGAGATTGATGAATCATTGTTCCAGGAATGACTTTTAGCCATAGAGTCTATACACCTCAGTATGGCCTATTCGCCTCAGTATGGGGCCCCTCCTGCCCAAAGTGCTGCAGGACTGTCTTGGCTTTTCATTCTTTCAACAATAGCTCATTCCTGCCTCACCACAGTCCAGCTGGAAGAACAACTGGGGAGACTTCTAGAGAGGTCACAAACATAAAACAGGTTCTGTCATGCTCTTCCTCATATTCCAGGGCGTCTCAGGGCACAGAGACATTTTAGGGTCAGATGAAGGGAGAAGTGAGACAACCATGAGAAAAGTGGGGGTTCTTGTGGGTCCAGTTTCTCCTTTGAGCAGTGTTAATCCCCTAAGATGCTTCATAAAACAATTAGAGCTTATCTAAGGCAACATAAGCTCCCTAGAGATGTGTTCACACTGTCTAATTTTAGAGATTGAATGTACGTGCTCTGACTAGTCTTCTGAACAGCTCTGTCTCTCTCTCCGTTAACTCTGTCAGGAGCTCAGACATCCAGACTGTCCCCTTCTGCATTGTCTCTTTCTTTTACAAGCCCCAAGTGGACCAAAGTATTGAGACCACACATTTGTACTAGCGCCACTTCCCTGAACTCCATCATAAGGAGCTGCTAGCTGGTGCAGGAAGCAAAATACCTCCAGTGTTTCTTCTCCTGATGCACAAGCCCCCACTGGGGGATGGACTGGGTCATGAGGAGGTCTCCCTCTTAGCAAGCACTGTTGTGTGTTTACAACCGCAAGTTCTTTGCGGTACTCATCTGGACAGACCCTTTCAATATGAACAGACATGCTTGACCTTCCTCAGTCTTCCAAGGGAATGGCAAAGTTGAGACTAGGACTGTAAAATTGATGATACACAGGATGCAATAAAAAGCCCAGAAAAGGAATATTTTTTTGTCTTTTCCAAAAATGAGTGATGCATTATGAAGTGCTTAGCAGCCATTTTATTCCTGAATAGGTTGTGATCTGTCTTGCAATTGCAAAGTACTTCAAATCGTACCCTTCAGTGACGTTGTATTTATGTGAAAATGAGATGCACCAGGGACTGAAACCTGTTTGTTGTAAAAACCAATAAATGATACAGGTTATATAAATGTTCAGCTTATTTATAAGAATGATGTATCTGATTAATTCTATTTTTCAAAACTAAACAAAGGTGAACACTGAGCAAACATGAGAACTAATGAAAAATACATGGACTTGAAAAAATACTACTGAAATTCAAGGACAAAATTATAGATCTGTGAACACAAACGTGGTTAACTGAATTTGCTATGAAAATGTCTGACTGTCCTTCCCTAGAAACCAGGGATCCTCAATTACACTGACGCATCGTGGCATTCCCATGATACTTGCTGCTTTGCATCTCTGGCCGTGCATGTTAAAGGAGTGGTGCAGCTATTGTATGATGGGGATGCAAGGCATTGGTGTGGTGTGGGCAGCTGTCTGCCGGAAACTACGACCCTCTGTCTCCCACCCACCCTGCTTAGAGTGGCACTGAGCTCACCAGTGACTCTAGCTACTGGGGAAAAAAAGTGTTTTTCTTAGAGTGTTGTTATCTTAATCCTGTGCTGAAAATGCCATCCTGTGAAAAGAGATCCAAATCATATGTTTTTACAAGAACAGTCCCTCTTTTCCCTGGAAAGATTTTCCTGATCTTAACTGCCTTTCCAGCCCTGCAATATGTCTTGATTTGAATCTGATTTAGATCAAAAGATGAGAGCCTCATACTTTTCTTTAGCTACATTGATCCTGAAGATATTTGGATGGTATTGTTAAAACCGAATTTTGATATTGTGCTCCTTCACTCAGATTTTATATTTGCTCTTGTTCTAAATGCTACATGATAAATTTCACCCATGGAGATTCTGTTTCCTAGGGTCTGAGCCAGAATCAAAATAACTCTAAACAATCTTGCCTTTTAGTTCTGCTCTTAGCAGAAACCTCTCATTTCTCCCCTGGGACCTTCCCCCTGCCACATATGGGATGTTTAAGGCTCCAGGTTTTTTCCAGTGTGACTCCGAAAGTGTTCTGTTTACTTAGAATGAAGAGAATAAAGATATAACCAGAATCAGGCATTCATTTTCTGATTTGGTTTCATCATGAATGCATTTATGAAAATCATCTATTTCTGTAAATTCAGCTAGATTTTCATCATACTTGCTACCTAGACTAGCAGTTGGAAAAGCCAGTGGTGTTGCTCTGCGTATTTGCTGGTACACACATGAACTGGAAGATAAATCAGAACAGCACAGAACTTTTCAGCGAGGTCAATCCCCATCAAAAGTAGACATCCAGACTGGCTAAGCAGAGATGTCCTCCAGCAAGGGCAAGTCTTGCCTGACCAACCTAGTGGCATTCTATGATGGCTTGACTACATCAGTGGAAAAGTGAAGGGCTTCTCTGGATTTCTGTAAAGATGTTGACACACTCCTCTGCAGCATCCTTCTCTGTAAATAGGAGAGAGATGGATTTGGTGCATGGACTGTCTGGTGCATCAAAAATTGGTTGGACAGTCACATTCAGAGGGTAGTTGTCAATGGCTCAGAGTCCCAATGGGCATCAGTGATAAGTGGTATCCCTCAGGGTCCATACTGGGATTAGTGTTATTTAGTATCTTCATTAATGACATGGAGGAGGGGATCAAGTGCACCCTCAGCAAATTTGAAGATGACACCAAGCTGAGGGGTGCAGCTGACACACCGGAAGGTGGGGGTGCCTTCCAGAGGGACCTGGACAATCCTGAGAAGTGGGCCCATGGGAATCTCACAAGGTTCAACGAGACCAAGTGTGAGGTACTGCCCCTGGATTGCAACACTAGGGGCAACCCCCGGTATCAATTCAGGCTGGAGGATGAACAGATCAAGAGTAGCCTGCCAAGAAGGACTTGGGGATGCTGGGGAATGAGAGGTTGGACGTGACCCATCAATGTGTGCTTGCAGCTCAGAAAGCCAATTGTATACTGGGCTGCATCAAAACAACATGGCCAGCAGGGCGAGGGGAGGGGTTCTGCCCCTCTACTCCAGCTTTGTGAGGTCCTACCTTGAGTGCTGCCTCCAGCTTTGGGGTCCCCAGCACAGGAAGGACATCAGGGCATGAAACTATTGGAGCAAGTCCAGAGGAGGCCCACCAGGATGATTAGAGGGATGTAACAAATTTTAGCTCTTTATGTTTTAGTACTGGAAGTTTAAAATTTTACACCTTATACTTAAAGAAAAAAGAATAAAATTTCTTAATTTTATTATAATTAACAGGAAAAAATTATTAAATGATTCAACAATTTTCTGTTAGAAGTAATTAATTCAGGAGCCAAAGAAAACCTGGATTTATTATTATGTTGTTTCTGCAGAATAAAATAAGCTTTTAATATCAGCAATTTTATTTTCTTGAAATGTAAAGAAAAAACCATGATTATGAGAAAAACAACTGGTGACAACTTTTGCAATGTTTGAGCAGCAAAGTAAATTCAAAACCCCTAGTAAATCTTCAAAACTTTTGTGGACTTCACAGGATTCCTGCTGATGTTAGAGATTAGGATCATCTTCACATTTATGTAGGGCAGGCTGGAACCATCTTTCCATGTATTAGAGAAATTTTAATCCACACTATATCTTCAGTGTGTAAAATGAACTAAAGCAATATTGCAGCTGAGGACAATAATTATGTCACTACCAGTTGTACCCCATTGACAACTCTTTATAGTATGACCTTGAGAGTGCTAATTCACTCCCATATCTTGAACAGTGGTGTTAAAGCTGTTAAGAAAAAGAACAGAGAAGAGAGACACTCCTTATGTTATGACTATATGCTAATCCTATGATTTGGAGTCACTTGGTCATGTACTGTGTAGATACAACCTCTGTGGATGGGATGGCTGCCCAAGCACAGAACATCCAACCTCTCTTCCCTTTTTTGTGCTCACTGTGAAAATGAGTCACTGCACTGTGCAAGATAATAAGCTAACAAGCCCCCCAAAATTGTGCTTGTTGTCAGCCACACACACACAGATACACACAGAGGGAAGCTTCTCCAGAAATATTCAGGGACTCTTTAACACTGTTGACTGAGTAATAACTTCTCAGAAGGGATACTCTAGCTGTATGCTTATACAGAATGATTGCCAGCAGAGTCGTATCAGGGTATGTTTTTTGGTGCATGAACTGAAGTGAGCAGCCCTGATGAGCCAAAAGTAAACGTAGAGCTGAAGAAATCTCACTGACAAGACTTCTAGTGTAGCCTGAAGTTTTTCCTGTAGATGGTTTTTTTTCCCTGTGCTTTACATTATAACCAAATGCTTTTCTGCAAAACAATAGCTGTCTCAACAAATCTGTTTTGTTAAAATAAAAAAGTACAGGTCCAAAAACAAGACCCATTTAAACTTTTTGAAGAAGAGAGGAAATCTAACCAACCTTTTCTTTTCCCCTAATTATTCTCTGCTGTGAGTTCATGTGTCAATCCACATGCTCTGTCACATGCGGTCAACTAAGTTACATTGTCTTACTACTGGCTGTAGTCTTAATACGTATGGGACTTAATGCAATTATGTCCGGTTATGGGGAAGTCTTACAGCAGTCAATATGAGCAGCAAATGAATGAGGACTTTGAGACTGAAGTGTTTGTTCTGCCTAGTATTTCCTAAGCATCAAGGTACAAAACAAATCCAAAAATACGTGAAAATCCAAGCCCAAACCCAAAATAAATACCCGAACACTCTCAGACTCGAATTAGAAGAAATCTTCTTTCCTTCCCTCCCTCCTTCTGTCCTTCCTCCTTCCCTCATTCCTTCTTTTCTTCTCTCCTTCCCTCCTTCTTTCTTTCCCTACTTCCTTTTTTCCTTCCCTCTTTCCCTCCTTCCCTCATTCCTTCCTTCCTTCTCTCCTTCCTTCCTTCTTCCCTCCGTCGCTCATTCCTTCCCTCCTTCCCTCCGTTGCTCATTCCTTCCTTCCTTCCTTCCTTTCTTCCTTCCCTCCTTCCTTCCCTACTTCCCTCATTCCTTCCCTCCTTCCCTCATCCCTTCCCTCCTTCCCTCTTTCCTTCCTTCCTTTGCTTTTCTGCATTATCGATTCCTTTCTCTCTCCCTCCCCCTCCCCCTCTCTGAGACTTTAAAAAAACATTTGAGACACAGTTTATCAACATTCACATGGGTATGGAGTACAGGTTTCCCAGGGGGTTTCTTGTCTTTACAGCCTAGCAGCTATAAATTAGAGGTGCACTACTATTTTAATCCCAGGAAGGGCCTTTTTGAAGTGTCCATGATACTTCAGCTGTAGCACAGTCACTGGATACTTTGGAAAAAATATCAGAAACCAAAGGACAAAGCATATCTCAACAAGCAATATGGCCATTTACTTCATATAAGACAGAGACTATACTAGCTAATTGACTAAAATAATTAAAATGCAAATGACAGCAACAGGAGACTGATTACAAAAAAAAAAAAGATAAACTCATATTAATTTCTAATTAATCTTGAAATAGAATATCAGGCTTCCAGAAGATGTAGTCAGATTATCAAAGCTAACAAGGTAAGAAATATCACTGCACAGGAAGAATACGCAAACCTGTCTTTTCCTGATATTTTCTGAAGAGTTACACATTTTACAACACTAGATGCCCAGCCTTCACCTGAAAGTGTATTCAAGTGCTACAGTACACTTATCAGACATTAGAGTACATGAACACACTTAATTGAGCAAGATAGCCAAGAAAGACCAGAACAAATGCTGGATTTATTTCGCAGTCTAAGTAGAGGTAAAACTGCAGCCTTTACTGCCGTCAAATGACCATTTTGAAGAACAACCAAAAAACTTGGTGCATACTTTGGCAACTTTCCATATGTTATAGATCTTCAATGTGACATCAAATTGAAACATACTGACTAAAGCCAAGTTCTTGTCCACCTTTGACCTGAATAGGAATCATAATCCTGCTCTCATAACTTTATGTATGTCAAAAGATGAAAAGACATCCTCTTAATCATACCATCATATTTTAAAATAGCTTTTGATGGTATTGTTTTAGTAAAGGTAGTTGTGATGATTCCATACAGCGTACAGGAAAAGCATGTCCTTAAAAGACTGCAGCCAATGCCATTTACCAGGAATGAGTTTGGCCCAGGATAAGTTATGAGGGCTACTTGAAATTATAATAAGGTGTTTATTGCCAGGAATGCTCCTCTCTTTGATCAAAATTCCCTCCTTTCTCTCCCCAAAACAATTGACAAATGTTTTTGGTCCAAAGGTTATAGTCTGCAAACGCTAATAGTTCGTTAAAGTGATGATTAGGTATTACCAGTCTCAAAAGTGAAAAAAAAAAGATTCAAGAATAATAAATTTGGCTGTACAAGCTCATGCTTATGAGAATACTCTGATCATACTATAATCACAAAAGACAGGCAGTAGCATGAAACCTTTGTAACAACCAACACTCTAATATTTTATAACCTGAGAAACTGGACAAAATACATATCAGTATAGGCAGGCCTATTGTGTTGCAATACAGCAAATTGCAAAACATAACCTAATATTGACATCTAGAGCTATATCCACACTGCAGAATAGGAAAGGAATTCTTTAGACTTAGCTCTGGTTGTCTCTGGTCCCATTAGTATTCTACTGGCTTGTTCCTGAACAATCTGTGGTAAACAGGCAATATAGAAAAGAAACCAGGAAAAGCACAGATGAGAGTGGCTTATGGAAAACAATTACGTGTCCTTCAGGTTTTTTGTCTCTGAATGAAAACTGTATTATTTTTACTCAGCTAAAATGCCACAGGTATACTGTAGACCGGAAGGAAGATATTAATCTTATTTTTTCACAGAGAGTTCATATATATATGGTGTTGTCCTAAAGCAATCAAGAAAACCAGTAAATATTTCTGGGTTTTGCCTCTGGTTTCATTTTCTCAGGATAAAGTGGAATACTCTTGCTGATGCAGTTATCTCTGTGTTCTCTCCTTTTATGGTGGATAGAGGCTCATTTTTTTTTAGCATGATGAACTTGTTTATTTCATTTTTATTTTGAAAGCATCAAAATAAGGAAGTAGGAAAAATAGAATGCATCTCTGCTGTCATCGGAAAGAGACTGTGAAATATGATTTATTGCCTACTGAAGTAAAAAAAGTAAGAAAGAAGGAATAAAAATAAATGCCTTAACTTCTTAGATGTCGGTGTGATTGAAGATCTAGTCTGATCATACAGAGTGCTATTAGAGGAATCCTCCTGGTCCTCAATACTTACTGAGACCATGAACACACGAACGATTTTTTTCGTGGCCACTCCTTACAAGCCATTATGTACTCGATCCAGAAATACTTACACTTGATATTGTTTATCAAACTGCATTGAGTCGGCACTGTATCTGTCTGCATTTGTATCACTGCCTTCATTTTTGTGACAGGAAATTGAGAAAAGATTAAAACTTCTTCCATAAATAAGTTCTGAAAAGCAGACTAACTTGACCCTTAAAACTTGGGTAAATATCATCATTTCATCTCTTATTACATGATTCCCATGACTCTAGATACCACCGATTTTAGTCATGCTTTTTTTTTTTTTCTGTCTTCTCAGTAATTGCACAGGCCTTGCAAGGTATTCATCTGGTATGAAAGGTATTCTTTCATACCAGCTTTTCATTCTGGTATGAAAATCACAGTTTCAGTGCCTCTTCCTCCTTGGGTTGTGATTTTCTGGCAGCAGTTCAGAGAAATTGACAAAAGTAAGAATAGGTCAAGTGTTTCAGTGGCTGTATGCTGGGAAACAAGACTACTTTACCCAGACTTAGCTGGACAATTAAGTTCTGACCTCTTGAATAGTGGAAAGGCTGCAGACAGTGACACCCAAAGTAGGATTAAGTGAAGGAAGACCTTACATCTCCTGCTGTCCTTGCTGAAGTAGGGGGCTCCCATAGTCTCCTTCAATCAGAACAGCAAAGTCTCACAACCTGTTGAAGATGCTTAATAAATATTTGTGTCCACTGCTTAGTTTTGCAATCCTCAAGAAAGGGAAAGCTACTCTTTGAAGAAGTACTGCTGTGACAATTTTGTCCTTCATAGACGACTACAAGGCATATCACATACCCTCAGTGACTTAAGAATGATCTTAACTTGATTAGTATAGGTTTTCAACTACACTTCTGCAAAGGGTTCCCAATGGAGAGAAACAAAATGTTATATAATGGCAGTCTTCAGGGTCTCATTAACCTATTGTGCCTGGTAAATAAATAAATTAAAGTAGCTTAAAAGCCCTGGAAGCTGCAAATATCTTCAAGATCTTGAAAAACAACTTCAAAACAAAATGACAAGTTTTGAGCAAATATTAGACTGACCGCGCAGGACAATACATTACTTTGGTGGCTTTTCATGCCTCTTCACTTTCCTTGTGGTCAGTATGAACAGAACATCTATTTGATTAGGGCCTCATGCACTGCAGCCTTTTGCTTTTAAAATTCAGCCCCCGGTTACACTTCTGCCCATTGCAGAAAACCCTGGTGATGTGGTAACAGCCAGAGATTGCTCGTAACACCTGCACTGCTCTGATATCCATTATCAAAGATTCCAGTTTCTGAATATTAAAATAAAAACCAGATAATTGTTTATTTTCCAGCCAAATAGTTGCTATAAAATCTTCTGGATATAGTACTGGTAACCACACAAAGAACACAGATGCTAAAGAGCTACTTCCTATGCTAAAGAGCTACTTCCTATGTTGGTTTACAGCCTATCAATATTCACCATTCCATAATAAAAGAATAACATACCAAGTTGTCCTTCCACTAAATTTCAGCAGCATTGACCTAGCTATTACTCCCAGCTCAAAGTCTGGATGCAGACTATATATGACAAGGTCATTTGAAAAAGCTTTTTTTTTCCTTTTGTCTTTCACAGAACTCAAACTGAATTGGTTGTAGAGAAGCAGCTCCATCTTCAGTACTGCACTACCACACTAACTGAAAACATAACGTGACTTCATGACAGTGTGAAGGTGTTTGTTGGCAAGAATGTTAGAATGAAAAAAATTAACAGGAAAAGAAAAGGAGCATCTAATCACTGTAAGTGACCTTCAGATGATAGATAAAGTTAGGGGAAAAGATACAAGCAAACAAAACCACAGCGGAGCACAATGAAGTAAACTTATCCAAAGTATAAGTCCAGCCAGCTGGCCAGTATCTGCTTGTCAAAATAAGTTTAATGGAGAAAAAACCAAAATAAGGTATTAAATCTGTTCTAGAACACAGGACATTGGTTTTGTTTGGACAGACCAGGATGCCTTCTATAATGCCATTCTTTGAGATAAATTACTTATTGCTGCACCTCCAATGTCAAGCTATGAGTTTTAACATTTTTCTCATCCCTTTCACTCCCCTCCTTTTATTCCCCCCAGCATTCTATAAACATCCAATGTGCTATTTTCCTGTGGTCAGAGTAAAGAGAGGGTTTAGGCACTTTTTTACCTATATCACCATGGAAACAAGATCTGTGTATGCGTCTACAGTCTATCTTTCTCCAGAGTAAAAACCTGCATTATCTATGCAAGCTTATGGCTGATTGTTCTGCATAAGAGATGGTTGTCTCATTCCTAGTCACTATTTTGGAAATTAATTTCATGCAGTTGCACATAACGAGCTGTAAATTATGAAGCCAATAATGCAGATATAATACTTGAGAAATTCCTTTTGGATTGGACATATTTATTTTTCCAAACATTTTGTTTGAGAGAAAACGAGATTGCTATCTGCTGTTTCCTTATTTTTTTGCAGGAAAGCAAAGGGTTGTTGACTTCCTCTCCCCTCCCTTCCTTCCTTCTTTCTGAAGGTACTGTACTCATCTGAAAAAAAAAGAGAACGAAATGATTGTTCCTGTTCTCTTTCTTAAGTCATTTGAAACATTGTCCCTGCTAGTTTTCTAAGTTTACTGCAATCTCTGCACGGGGGGAGGGAGAAAGAGGGAGAGAGACACAGATATTATGAACTTGAGAGCAGGTAGAGTTTAGGGCAAGACTCCTTCCAGCTTCAACTATTGGTAAGTTAAGTAAAATGTTTTTATGGTTAACTTTTTAGAAGTGCAATATATATATGCTTTTGTATTAAGAAAAGGCATTAATCAGATACAAATTTAATGGATGAAAAGATAATAATTATATGCATTGACAAGCAGTCTATTTACGCTATAGATACCTATAGTTTGGTTTTTAGATACTGGTGCTAATACCATATGGTTTAACCTATGCAGATAGGAAAGAATTTTCCAGTAAGGTTGGAAAAATGACATAATCTGCTGTGAATTTCACATATATAAGTCCTACCAGAATCTTGTTATAGGCTTCACTAACTTTATCCGTGCAGTTTCAGCAAGAGTCACTGGGCCATTGCTGAAATATAGAGAGGAGCTGTGTCATAAGCAAATCAATGTATTACGTTTATCTACTGAAGTCTGCTCCAACCCACCAACCCGTGCAGTATTGGGAGAAGAATTACCAGGGAGGCTGGGTTTTTTTCTTCTAACTGTATTTTGTTTAGGATTACACATGTTTATCTCTACTTACTTGTGTATATGATTAGTCTAGAAACAGCAACATTTAAGAGGTGGTAAAACAGTTCCCAGTTCTCTTGTGGAAAAAAACAAAACAAAAATTCATGTTGTGTAGTATATAACAACAGTGAGGCTGGTTACCTGCATCAGTAATAGGAATGGACTCAATTGTTTATCTGTTGTTTGCATTGTTGTAGACACCAATAACATTTTTCATGTTGGTCATAAATGTATCACAACAATCAGAACTGGCATGTGAAATGAGTGACTGAATGCAAGGGTATGTTTCAAATATTGGAAGCGAAAAATCCCCCCCTGCACATTTTTACAGAGGCAGAATGCAGAGGTGGGGGAAGAATTGGGACAGATGTTCATTTCTTTGCAGAAGGAGAGTTGATCATTTTGTGATTCTGCATTTCTTCAAGCTGCATCTCTCTGAAGTGCAAGGTCCTCTGCAGAATGCCCAGAGCCCAGACAGAGAGGTTAAAAATCAGGAGCAGATAGGGCAGAGAGCTGGCAGGCAACTCCAGCTGCCCTGCTCCAGCTCCTGCTCCCGCTTTCACCAGGGTACCTGGGCTGCTCTTCCACTGTGGGACAGCCTTCTGCTCCCACCCCACACTGAACCAACTAGTGGAAAGGACTTTCTGCTCCACTCTATCTGGTGTTTTTCTGCAACTTTTTTCATAGGAAGGAATGATCTACCACAAATTCAGCCCAGTTTCTGGGTAAGTTGTAGATTCTGTTTGCTTTGGGAGCAGCTGATGGGTTCTGCCAAAGGAGATTAAAATAACTTGTTTCTTGAACTCCTTAGCTTAGTGTTGCAGCTCCGTTTAGTTTGGCACCAGTTATTAGGTTTATTTGGTTATACTTAACCCACAAAGAATCCTCTGCTAATAGAAAGTGTATACCAGGCATTGCCGTGAAAACCACTTGCCACATTTTTTGCTTGCGATATCTGAGTTTATTTTTTTGTGACTATATAATGACTCAAATTTAATAGATGATTCAGACATCTATTCTGACAGTTACATGTTAAATATCTGGAATACCACTTTTTACTTTAAGTAAGAAGTTAAGGAGTCTTCCAAACACAAAAAAAGAGCTCCATAACTCTGCATTTGTAGTGCTACTTTGCTCAAACCACAGAGTGTTACTCTCCATTGCAATCACTTGTAAGTTTTGATCTGGTTATTTCAGAAGTCCAATTTGTCATGTAGGTAAGAGCCAGCTGCAGCCTTTAGGTACAGATTTTGTTCCTGAAGATGATAAACATTAATGTATTATTGATTTAGGACAGGTGTACAATAAATTCTTTCTCTCAGACATTGGCAGAAATATATAAACAAGAACATGTGTGTTCAAAATCATAGTAGGTGACCAAAAGCAGTACATACTATTTTAAAACTCAGTCCTCAATAATGAGCACAGAGAAAAAACATTTTTAAAGGAATGCTTAGTAATTTGACAGTAAAAAAGTAGAGTTTGAATTTTGAACTTCGTTCTTAGATTTCACCTATTTATTGTCTTTACTTTTCCTTCAAATGATACATTTTTGCAATCATTTGGAGTTTATTTGTTTTCACTTTGTGTAATTTTTTGCTGGGACAGCTCTAACGTGATTCAGTATAACAGGAATCTGTAACAGAACTAATATCTTTCTTGAGGTATCAAGAGGATAATTCTTTGGCTGACATGTTACCTTTATCCCACATTGCTGAGATATTTGAAAGCAGAGAAAGGTACAGTCTGAGTCTGGACTGAATACAGACCTACTACCATCTTATGGCACAAATTAAATATCTCTGAGATGAATTTTCAGTTATTCATCTCAATGTTATAAAAAATATTGGCACAACACCGAAAACAAAAAGAGACAGACTGTGTTTATTTTGCTTAAAGTGTTATCGCTTCTATGGCTGAGAGCTGTATTTATGTATACAGTATAAATGTAGCCAGTGTATGTATTTTCCCAGAGTATTATTTAGAGCCATTATTTCCATTTGATTTGTTCTCAAGTATCATGAAATAAAATGTAGAGGAATTTTGCCTTTTTTTTTTTTTTTTTTTGAAATAGAAAAATAAAACCACACCAGTAATGGCAAAGATGTTACAGAAACAGGTGGGAATTCCAAGGTAACACACATAGCTCAAACAGCACAGAAACTGAGAGAAGTCTTTATGTACATGTCAATTGCCTTTTTAAATTTAGGACCAGCTTCTTTAATGGTGAATACTATTGAGAATGGGAGCTTTGGATGCAGAACAGTAGCACTGAGTTAAATTCCTAGTAACATTTTGGCATCTCTAATGCAGAGATTTTGACCAGGAGTTAATTTGAATCTTTTAATCTTAATGAGGTTTGGTGTTGTGGTGTGTTTTTTTGGTTTTGGTTGGGTTTGGGGTTTTGTTTGTTTGTTTTTTGATTGGTTTTGATTCTTTTAAACAAGCTCATCAATAAAAGCCTTTCCTTAAGACTATCTGGATGTAGAGCAGATACTGGTGATCTGAAAGACATGATGTGCATCTCACAGATAAACATAGTGTCATGTCTTTAAAGTACTGTTTCTAGTAGTGACAAACAAATATACGGGATTTAGAATGGGAGAAGCACAACGGGATGAATCATGACAGCAACCCAAGACAAGCCTAAAATACAGAGGCAGAAGAGTATGGATTACACCAGAGAACGTTTAAGACATTTCTAATCTTTGAAACTGCAAAGACTCGATGCAGAAAGATGTCTATTTGGATGGACTGCTTCACTCTGCTAGACATGTCAGCAGAACAGCACCATGATAAACAAAAGCAGTAAAGGCTGCATAAGCTAAGAGGGTTTTTCTGTGGCTGTGGTTTAAGGATACTAATCAGGCAACGCTGTGTAAGGAAACATCTTATTAGTTGACAAAAAACAATCCATAGCTTCCGAGCATGTTCCTCAGGAGCAACTCACGCAATGAAACAAGCCACTCTTTCAAACAGACCTTACAAGTGCTTATAAGCGACACCGCTACAGATTTTTCATTTGTTTGATGGACTAATATTATACCCCAACCTATTTTTAAAAATAGACCACTTGTTAAAACCAAACAGTTGTTTTCTTCTCAAGTGCAGTAGTTTTCCACATTCTAGTTTTCTGTCCTAGAAGACCACTGAAAAGGAATGAATGTCATCTTGGAGAAGAAAGAATTATAGAGGCAAAAATCTTTCTTTGAAAAGAAAGAAACAAATCTAGGGGGGAAAAATTACTTGAGATTATCCTTTTTATGCTGAAAAGGTGATATTCTGACCTCAGCTTTGCATTGCTGTAGATAGAGAGGCATTTTATGAGTGATATTTGATTTTTATCCAATGAAGAGGCCTAAGTTAGTACTCAGCGGTTATTTAAAACATGAGCTGCATGCTGGATATCTGTTTTTTGTTTATGTATCTGGCAGGGTCTAGTTCTTCTTGCCTAGCTTCTGAAATACTGAGAATCCAATGAAAAATGTTACTTAATGTTTGGTTTAGTTCTTTCCAAACTTAACACCTTTTTTACTTGCTTTTGTAAAACAAATGGTTTTATTCAAGCATTACTCTGCTCTTGATAAGCAGAATGTAGCATTTTCCTTCTAAACCAATAATGCCAATGTACTGTAAAAACTTCTAATGTCACTGGTAGTAATTAAACTAAGAAATCATACAGTAATAGAAAATATTTTTGTGCTCTGGAGGTTATGGGAGAAATTATGTGAATAATTGCCCTTTTTTAAAAGTTTAATTCTTTGTTTCCTACTTTTTATGTTAGGAAAAAACCCTCATTATTAATTTTTTTGGAAGGATGAAAGAAACACCCTATTTTTAATTTCTCTTCGTTCTCTCTTCTACTATGACAGCTAAAACACAGCTGCATTTTTCCTTCTACTTCGTGGCTGTGCATGAATTCATCTGATTTAAAGGAAAAAAACGATTTTCCCCATACCGATCTTCAAACACTATAAACCTGAAAATATCCAACTTTTCATCTGCATATGTTAATTAGCAGTCTTAGAATTCAGAGAACACTGAAAAATACAAATGTTACTGAATTTGAAGATTCATTTAATTACGAAAAGCTACAAGGTAATCTGAGTCTTCTATATTGGTAACATCCCCTTTTGCGAATGACTTAGCAACAGGTACAACTGATTTGAAACTGAAAGCAGGGCTGTGAGAAGGGTTGTACATTTTTAGTTGTTTTTCTAAGATGATGCTGGAAGGAGCACTAATGCAGAGCAAGCAGGCATTACCACACAGTCCTCTGTCTGAAGGCCTGATGAAGAACAGAAATCACCTCATCTCCCTGCAAGGAGGAATTTTGAAAGGTGGTCTTCCTAGAATGGAGAGCAGGTGTGGTGGCTCTGGGGTCACAAAATGAATCACAGAATATTCTGAGTTGGAAGAATCCACAAGGATCTTCAAGTCCAACTCTAAAGTGAGTGATCCCCCATATGGGGATCAAACCCACCACTTCGGTATTATTAGAACCATTCTCTAACCAGCTGAGCTAATCTCAGGGATGGAAGCATGTGACTTTGCCCCTCCTTGGGGAGCACTTTGTTCTGACAGCAACCTCTCTGACAAGCCACAAGTGTTTTTTGACTGGGAAGGACAAGATGACTACCAGTCTTCCTCTTCACTAGTTTGTTGCTGTTTGTGACTGTGCAAAAGTCACTTATACATCAGTCTTCCCTGTTTAGGCTTGCAGTGTAACTGTAAGACCGTTTTTTCAGTGATGAAAGACCTTTTGTTTTGTGAAGGGCTATATGCTGGATCTGCCACTAAAGACTTCGTAAATTGGAAAGAGTATGTGCTCTTACCAACATGCAATACACTGGACTTAAACCAAACTTGTACATACTCTAAAGATATCCAGGGAGAACATTTTGGAATGTAGTTTCAGGTTTAGTCATTCCTCTCTGCTGCTTTCTAAAGCACAAAGTGTTTCAGCTTGCTGCTTCTGCTCTAGGTAAAAATGATTTGAAAGCACTATTTGAAAATGGGCTATCTGTCACACAGTACTTTCAGTTAGCACATTATTTTTCTACCTGTCTTCTTTTTCTTATAATTATTTGAGTACATGTGTAATGAAAACAATATCAGGAGAGGGAAAAGGAAGGGATGACCTGTTTTTAGAGCATCTGTCAGCTTCTAAGGAACACCAGAAATTGCTTGAAACATCTGGTAGACATCAGTCCATGCTGGGTCAGTTCCTTAGTGCAGATTTCTGAAGCTATGAAGATCATCCTGTATTTGTCCAAAACTATTGTTCTTTGATAGGAACTTCAGAAAACTGTAATGAACCTCCTGAAAGAGCAAGATGACAAAAATATGCTCATAAGTTCACCAGAAATTAAACCCATTCATTTATAAATGTGCAAGGAAATATTTTTTCAACAGCACCACACAACATGAATGTTATATCAAACAGTTTTCCTGCATAGTGCTGCACTCACAATATGAAGTCACCAAGATTTTCAGAATAATTTTGTATGTCTGTAGGCAGCATTTTGTCAGCCTGTCACATACATCAGAGGAATGGTGCTGACCAACTCCTCTTTCCTCTGTGAGAAATGGAAATACTAATTAATGACCTTAGATTCCAAATACATTAACTCTTTTTTCCATGTCCCACACAAAGCAAACCCCCGCCTAAGCTTCAGCCATATGTAAAGAATATCACTGGATATCACAGATATCACTGGATTCCAGAGGCAAATGATCGGGACTCAGGATTCACTCTAATGACTTGAAGTGGCAATTTTCACTAGTTTGTTCACTATTTAAAAATACATGAATAGGCATCCAGTCGAAGGCACAGGAGAGTAAGTTGTAACAGAATTCACTGGGTAATGTCCCCCTGCGCAGACCACAGCCTTACCTGCTACTCCGCACAAAACACAGCAACAATTTCTATCAAGTTTTCCTGTTTTTTGTGTGTAACACTTGCTTTTTATTCTAGGGAAAAATTCCTGGGTAGAATGACTGGGGGTGGGGTCACGGAGCGTGGGCAGGGATTGACAGAGAGAGTTACGTTAATGTAGAAGGTGCTTTTTTACAATGCTTTATATCTCTGGCTGGCCATTCTTACTCATGCTGTCATGGTGCCGAAACACAGTGGTTTGATGGGGTTTCTTGGTTTCCTTTTTCTTGTGATGAAAATCTGAACTGAGTCAGTATACAGAACAAGTCTTTGTCATCAAGAAGGATTAGTACCAGAGTGGTTTGGGAAATGTTCAGAATCTCAGACTTCAAACTATGTTGAGTTTCTTCTCACTTTTTTTTTTCTCTGTTTTTTTTTCCCCTTTTTTTTCCCCTTGGGCAAAAAGTAATTTATTTGTTTGTAGTTCTAGTCTCTGTTCCAGTATCTGCTGATGACACTTGGCTAAGTCTGAGCTGTTATTCCCCCTCCGTGTGCTAGTTTATTGAATTCAGTAAAATTGGCATTTTAAATCTGCTTCAGCTTAAAATAATTAATCTCAAGATTTTTTTACCATATTTACTATAGGAATTTGTTTTCCAATTGATGAAAATCACAGAAACAAGATAAAAATTTGTTTTGAATTTCAGATTTTCTGTAGTTGTGGCAACAAACTAATGCTTATTTTTAAAACTTTCTGGAAATTAACAAAATAATTAAAAGCAATAAGCAAGATTCGTTTTGGGGACCAGAGAGGGAAAGTTTTTCAGGTTTTTTTTGCTGTTCAGTCAAGGAGAAGATTCAAGTTTGGCATTACAGGTAAAGGTCAAAGACAGAGAGGAAGGTATCTTAAATTACTTTCTTGCAGACATTTCATATGATCAGTCAAGAATACCATTCTGTGCTGGGGACTAATAAAACTCCTCTGTGTTTAGGAAAAACTAGGCTTTCACTGAAACCTAATGTGTTCTGGAAACTTTCTATGAGATCTCTCCCATACAATCTTCTCCAAGAATGTGTGCACATTTCACACGGTATATTCTTTTTTGAGGTTCCTACAACACCCAGAACATGCGATTTTGAGGTACATGCTAATGCAATGCAGTTAGCTGGATTGAAGAACCAAATTGAAGGTGGCACTTAGTTACCCTTTAAGATAACAAAGAGATAGGAGGAGAACAGACCATTTCTCTGGCCTCCATGTATGATAAGGACACTGGAATTACAGGAGGAAGAAAAGCTCAATGCATTTCCTTTTTAAAGGTCATGAATGACAGTGAAAGGTTTACTTTCAAAATAACAGCCCAAGCAGGACAGCATGAGGGTTACAGAAGGGCATGCCTTTCTGATTATTCTAATTTTGGATGTTCTGCATAACTCTATTATTTTTCTTAAAATAACACACTGTATAGCTCAAAACCTCTCTGTTCTGTTTATAGTGTTTAATGACTATGCGTTGTAGGTGGAAAGATTATACCCAAACTGTTCTTAAAGGACTCCACACTCTGTTAAAAATACTGTTTTACTACCAGATCCTTCCTAATATTTATATTATTTATTTTTTCTTCCGTTCACCCGGTCTCTTATAATACCTATATGCTAAGAAAAAATTCCTAAAGTTTCATTAATGTTATTTGATAATTTTCCAGAGGACAAACTATTTAATACCTATTAATCCTGTGATTCCAAAAATGTATATTTTAATTTGCGGTGGTAAATATGCAATAGACAGGAAATAGGGATGGAATGACAGGACTTCTATAAACAGTGATTAAAGTGACTCCACATACTTTATAAAGGAAGGGTCACATCCATGGTTCCAGCCTATGACATGAAAGCTCCTTATCCGTTTAAGAAAAGGAAGAAATTTGTCTAATTGCCATCATCTCATAACAGTCAAATACCAAATCTTGTTTTCACCTACATCACTGATTCTCCACAATTATTTCAATACAACAGAGATGATGCCAGAGACAGAATTAAGTCATTTGCTTACAATGAATTGTTTAATTAAATAATTAACTGATCTGGCCAATCCACCATTAATTCCAATTCCTGATGAGGGCAAGATCAAATTGCATTTTTCACTCTGTCTGCTGGCATCAGTTAAACTGTGCATTTGGATCTTTTCTATTACATGTGCTGAAAATGTCACCATCATGGCCAGCCTGATTTTGTCAGCCCTGAACTGTCTGAAAACATCATTGCCTAAATGCTCTTGGGGACCCAGTCCTGTAAGAATACTTATATGTAACTCAACATACACTGATGACACCAAATTCAGGGCAAAATATAACAGTCACAAGATGGGAGACTTTGATTAATTTCCCTCCTCCTTCCTCAGCAGTTTGGACACACATCTTTGTTCTCTTAAGGGAGTGTCCTCGCTATAGCCTGTGATGGTGACCCTGATCTTCTTTGGCTGGAGCTGGACCTTTAGACAGACACAAGTGCAGGTGCCAAGGGGTGGGGAGCAGAGACAGGTCAAATGTGTTTTTTGAGCACTGCAAACAAAGAAAAAGGAGAGGAATTATACATTTAAGAACCCTAACTAACAGAAACTATGCAGTTGAACCATTACCAGCAAAATGATCCATTTTTACAGTGACAAAATAATGGTTTCTAAAGATGGGGCAAGTGGAAGCAGGAGAGAGTCTGCTATTCAGAGAGTTGGGAGATGGAAAGCGAGGCATAAGCAAAATAATCTACAGCATACACAGGCTTCAGTGGACTTTAATTAGGGGAAAATTAATTAATTAATTAGTTAAAATACGATTAATTAATTAGTTTTAAAAAAATTATTAGTCAATAAGTTAAAAAATAATTCCTTAATTACTTATATAGTTTCAAGAACTTAGTTACAGAGCTAGTTAAGTAGTTAATTAATTAGATAAAATGTTTGTTACTTTATTAGTTAGTTAGTAAAATCTTAGTTAATAAAGATAAAAAAATAGAAGTGCTTCAGGGAAAGGTAGATTGAGAAGAGTGTATGTGGGCATATCATCTCCTGCACAGTGCAGCTATCAGTGCCCAGGCTCCTCCCTAAATCTCTGGAGGTACAAGGGTTTCCATCAAATCACTGAGAGGTATGTCACTTTCCCAGGACACAGTGCCTAACTCTATATGTCCCTCAGCTCACAAGAAAGAGTTCTTTGCATTTTTATCTTAACTTTTATCCACATCCATCCTTCATTGAATAAGAAAAAATCACAATGCAACATCTTTGGTTCAGGAAAGCTCTGAGACACAGAACTGAGAACCTGCCTGAAGACCATGCTGGAAAGTTGACATGATACTACATCAAATTCCAGGATTTTGAGTTAGCTACACTGCTAGCCTGAGCTGATATGTATGGTTTTATGTTCTCCTGTGCCTCACCAGATGCTCTGTTTCAGGCTACACTTAGCAGGTTTCTGTGGAGGAACAGAGAAAGACAAGAGTTTCGGCCAGAGCTGACCCTGCTGTGGGCAGAGATGGGGCAGAGTTGTACTGTGAATTCAGAGGGAGAGATCTGCCATGAACAGCTATTCCCTTTCCCCCTCCCTCCCCACTCCAAAGCAGTCTTGAATTTCATGTTGGTACCATCAAATCAAGCAGATGGAGGTGCTTAGCTGAGGACAAATAATCATTGCCCCCTGACACACTTTTAAACCGGTGATTTGCTCTGTCTTGTAGGCTCCCATTATGTGTAGCTGTGGTTTGGGGTGACTTTGTGTGAACAGCTAGCCCTTCAGAGCCAGTGGACTTAACATCCACTTGGTTATGCAGATTATCTATGTGTTGCTGACCCTTTTAACAAACAGAATAGGGTGAACAACAGATGGAATACAGAAGTGAAGAGGGAAGGGCATATAAGAGAACTAAGAAAACTCATAAAGAGGAAGAAAAAAAAAAAGAAAAAAAAAGAGAAAGGAGGATATGAAGAAGAGAAATAAAGAACCAAACCAGCAGTGAGCCTCAACCGTACTCAAAACCCACTTCGTACATACCCAGAAATGACTAGAGAGGTCCATGAGGCTTAAGTATTGCTAAGGGCATTGCCAGTAAGGCCCTAGAGTAGATGGTCAGTGTTTAGCCCAGCCATTCTGCTATGAGACCTTCATCCTCTGTCTTGTTAGACAGCATAAGAGTAGTGAGACTGACAGCAACTGTTTCCCTAAAGTAAGGACAGAGCACACATAAAAGCAGTGAGAGGGATAGCAAACCATCTTTCTAAACTGACAACATAGCACTCATAGTGGAGAGAAGAAATACATCTGCAGCTACCTCACTACAGCATCTGGCAATCTTTTTTTTTTAAAAATCTAATTAATGAAACCATTGAAAAGCAAATAATGCTATAAACCACTCTAAAAAGATATCTGATGTTGCAAACAGTGCCCCATCTCTGGCAGTGTGGGTAGTGGGACTGCTCCAGACTTTCAGCAGAGGAAATCTCAAAATCTAATTTAATGCTTTCAACAATTACCAGAACAAAAATGATTTCTGAGTTATAGGAAAGTGAATGCACATTCATTTTGATATTATTTTAAAACATTTGCTCTATTACAATGAATACCAAGGTAACTATACTCCTGTGATAGTGCTTGTAGCGTCTTTTTCTCCAAAATGAGTACAAAACCAAGTTACATGCATATCCCAGATGATTTCAAAAGCTACTCTATAGGCAGTGCAGACTGAGTATGCTTACTAAACTTCTGTATTTCCTAGTTAAAATAAAACCAAAATGGTGCAAGTTAAAATGTTAAAATCTGGGAATAACAAAGACAATGCTGGGAGGCTATTTCTATTGCAGTTTTCTGAGAGAAGACACATTTTTTTGTATTAGTGTCATCTCACAGATTGTATTAATGGAGCTACACTTAATAGGAAACCCTTAGAGCAGAAGGAATGTCTAAAATGTTAGAACTTCAGTCATGAAGCAAAAAAAGGTGCCAAAATAGTGAATGAAGGAAAAAAAAAATTTAATAAATAAGGCATCTTTGAAAGTTCATTGCTTGTTTCATCTGTTTGCTGTGTCATGTTAAGCTGACAGATTTTTTTTAACCAACTAAGTTTCTTTGTTGTGTGATTTACTTCAAGCTTGTCTGCAAATGTTACCATCTGTTAACTTCTGAGGATATAAGTATCTTTTTCGTTTGGTTGTGGCATAGATGGGTTCATATCCCATAACAAAAAAAATTCTAAGAATTACTTTCAGACTTCATTGGAAGTCTTTCCATAAAGCTTAATGAGCTCTCATTATGTCCCAAGAAGAATTATGAAGGTGATCACTTAACCAAACATTTACTGAGAAAAAACCCCCCACATTTCTTGGTGGAAAGAAGAAGTTTCAACTTGAAGCCTGATACGAGCAAATGAAGGTAATTTCCCAGCGAGAAGTGAAAAGACAGCAAATTCCTTAGTACTATCATACTAATGTAGGAAGAAAAAACCTGATCTGATCCACTTCTCATTTTCAGTCATTCCAAGTAATTTTCATGAAGAATTGTTTACTTGTTTTCAATTCCAATTCTATTAATGATGGTAATCCAAAAAGGGAAGAGGCATATATATGACAATATTTTTATCTTTATAGTGTTCTCCATTTAAGCAGACATATGTCTTACAAAAAGCATGGGGCAAGAAGCCTTATGTCAGTAGACAATTAAGCTAACAGTTAAATCATGGACTTCATTTGACACTAGGTCTACATACATGTGAAACTGAGAAAACAAATGTTTGTAGAACTGATATTCAAAAATATTTGACTAAACTCAATGACTGTTTTTTCCAGCTCAGGCTTGTTTTTCTAAAGACTTCCACAACATTTGTGTCTCTCTATAGTCAGTATATGCACTCATTGATTCTGGATACTTTCCCTAAATCCATATTTGTATTTACAAGGTAGTCCAAAGTTTGTCTTCTCCTATCTCCAGACTGAGGCAAAAAAAAGTACCCTCTTAATTTAAAACGTATATAATATTTTAAATTAGCTTCAAATACTGTAGCATGAAAATTTCAAGGCTGATTTGTGAATGTTAACATATATTTATATATAACATGCACACAGTTTATATACTCAGATGGAATATATTAACATACACTCAGTACACGTTAACAGAGTCAATTTTCCAAATTTGTGTGCTTGAAATGTGGATATTTATGCATGGAGAACATGGATAGAAAACACAGCTTGCACAGATTTCTCTAATGAATAGGACAGTAAGGTTGACACGGATTTTGGAGAAGTTCTGGTGTGGGTTTAAACATGATCTTGTACCTTCTGTCTAGGAGTGTTCATGCTGCCACTGAAGGAAAATAGCAAGGAAAACTGTAAGGAGGGATCAGATGTGTACTAAGCGAAAATACTTGGTTACCAGTAATGGATATGTTCACGCTTGTATAGGTATTTTTGGCATTTTCAAAGTCTGACAAATGACTCAAAGCAGTGTGTGCTTCAGTAGGGAGCACTTTTTCACTGCTGAAATGAAATGAATTCATCATAGTAAAGTTTCTTTGTCAGACCCTGAGACAGATGCAAATTTTGCATAAATAGCACATGAAAGAAAACTGTGTAAATAATTCGGTGCTTAGTTCAACAGCTGTATGGCTGAATACATTTAAAAACATGACATATTTGGAAGCACAGACTGAGAGCCCATTAAACCTATTAAGAAAATTATAATTATCACCATAATAACAGTTGACAAAAAACAGTGATTGAAAAAACCCCAGATGGTGGTTCAATAAGGCTGAAGCTCACAAACTGCTCAACTTTAGCTCAAGAAATGTAATAGTGTTAAATTTGTAACTAATCCTTCCCACGTCAAACACAAACAGCTGTTAATTTTCATTCTTTCCTTCCAGATGCTAGTATTTCAGACCTCAAGAGAAGAGCAAACATGCATCCTTACAGGGCATGGTTCTGCAGTCCTGCCCATTAAATTAAACATGGAACTTCTCTTCCATGATCTTTTTAGCCTATTCAGCCACCTTTAGACTTCCTCCACTTTCACGTGTTTCACCTTCTTCTGAAAAAACAAATAAAAGTGCAAACCTCCTGACAAAGTAACCTTGTTTTCTTTTGTCAGAGGGTACATAGCACTTTTGCTCATCTTGGCCTCATTCCTGGTTTTATGACTGTGTTGCCCAAGAGCAAGATCACAACAGCAGTAGGCAGTGTTTAACTTCAAGAAATACCACAACCTCACATTTTTGTGGCTGGACATATTATTAATCTACAGACAGAAGGCATTTTCAGACAGGAATCAGAATCTTGGTTCTGCTGAAGTCTAAAGAAAAGTTGTTGTTGACTCCACTGCAGAATGTTAGCTGGACACTGTAATAATCCTTGTAGAGTGAATAGCAGCATTTGCATAGTTTTTAAAATCCTTTGTCTGTAGAAGTGAGAGAACATAAGAAAGTAAATGGTGATTCATATTCTGCATTAAACTCTCTTTCTCCTTCATGGAAAGTTAACAACATTATTAGCTGCTGCATAGGTATTCTATTTTGGAGATACCTCAACAACTATCTGAACTCACTGTCACAATTCTTTTGTTGTTTTGAAAGGACAGGAAGAGCTAATTTGTGGTTCTATTTTTCAAAATAGTGTATTTCCAAATATACTTCTTTACATAAAAAAAAGAAACTGTGAGGATGCTTGTCTCTTCTAAAGAAATTGACTTTTTAATAAGCTCTGGAGAGCTAGGTTTCTTTGGGGGGAGTGTTATGTTTAAGTGATAATGCAGCATGGAAATCTGTGTCTCAATGAGTTTTCCAGACCAAATTTTCAAAACCTAGGAGCTCAAATATTACTGATGACAGCTAGAATTTTTAATGACCATCCAATGTTTAGAATCATACTACATAGCACTACATTTTAAATATGAGGTTCTGCAGAAAGATGGATGTTTTAAAGTGTTTGTATAAGAAACAAGCACTTTCTAGAAGGCGATACAAGCACTTTCTGGAAGGTGATATTTAAATATAAAAATATTTAAATAAAAAGAAATGTCAAAATAATAATAAAAAATAAATTCACCCCCTCCCACTGATTTGTTGTTGAGTATTACAATGAGAGCAGCTACTGCACAGTTAGACAGAAAAAAATATTGGGAAACTATTAAAAACTTTGAAGTTCTCTGCTGAAGTTATTTAAAGAAGAGGGACTCCCCTCTCATTTCACAGAACAGTGTGAGTTAAAAGGGACCCACAAGGAATGTTGAGTCCAAAGTGAATGGCCCATACAGACATCAAACTCACAACATTGTTGTTATAAGCACTATGGTCTAACCAACTGAGCTAATCTTAGCCTTTCTGTTCTGTAACTACTTTTTCTATGGTGATCACATCTGCCATCTCTTCTATAGTTTCGTCAGGACTCGTGTTTTTATGGAATTCAGTTCTGGACAAGTCTAAGATCACACCTCCCTTCAAATTAACAAGGTTTTGCTACCAGAATGAAAGAAGAAAGAATTAATTTATACATTATAGATGTTGGCAGATTCAAGACAGAAAATAGAGCTGTAGGGTGATCCATATATATAGACTTCCCCTTTCCTTTTGAATGCTCCTGTGCTGGATTATATAGCACCTCTCTGATTGAGTGGGTCACTGACTATTTAAACACTGTCCCTTGTAGGCTTGATCCTGTGATCCATGTAGCTGTGGACAGTGGAATCAACCCCTATGCTTAGTGAAAGCACTCAAAGGTTAGTAGTGCAAGGAAATATTTTCTTTCTAGTAATTTCAAGGAGTTCTACAGCCTCTGCCATAACTATGTGTTCCAGAAAGAATGAAACTTTGCACAAAACTGGCTGTGGAAGAAGGGAGTAATGGGCAGACAAGAGACAAGGGAGCAATTAGACACAACTCACTGTCATCTCTGTGTATTTTTGGCAGCATTTCAATAATCCAAAAAAAGCAGTAAATAACATAGCTCGTTCTCAATTGCTATAGGCCTTCTGAGGAATTTTATACCCATATTGCTGCGAAAAAAGCAAGACAGACCCAGGAAGATTTTGGTCTACAAGCATATTTTCTGTTCAAATTGTGTGAGTTTAACTTTGTTAAAAATTATTTTTCAAGTTTTTTTTTCTTTCTTTTGGAAAGAAGTGAAGAATTTTTCAACTTTCAGGGGATTCCCTTGCCTTACTCCTTTCTCCAAAAATTTTCAAGATCTAGCTGTTCCTTATTTTTATCAGGGAGTTAGGGTGACAATGAAACATAGTAGAACGAAAACTCAATCAAAGTCCTCTCTGATTGAACATACACACATATATATTACATATGTATGCATACACAAAAACATAGATGTGCAGGTTCGGGTGCCACAATACAAGGAGAATATAAAGCTATTAAAGAGTGCCCAAAAGAGGCCTATAAAGATGGTGAAGGGCCTTGAGAGAAGCCTGATGAAGAGTGGCTGAGGTCACTTGGTTTGTTCAGCCTGAAGACAAGAAGACTGAAGCGAGACCTCATGTAGTCTACAGCTTCCTAGTGAGAGGCAGAGGAGGGGTAGGCACTGGTCTCTGCTCTGTGGTGACCAGTGACAAGACCCGAGGGATTGGCACAAAGTTGTGTCAGGGGAGGTTTAGGTTGGACTTTAGAAAAAGGTTCTTCACCCATAGGATATTTGGGCACTGAAACAGGTTTTCCAGGGAAGTGTCACAGCACCAAGTGTGTTCAAGAAGTGTTTGGACAATACTTTCAGGCCAGGAGCTGGACTCGATCCTTGTGTGGCCCTTCCAAGTAAGATGTTTTATGATTCTATGATTCTAAATTGTGTACATATATGTACACTATTTCCAGTCAGTGAGCAAGAAACTGAAAGTCAAGTTATGATATAATTATTAGATACTTGTCCAAGATGTAACACTTTTTAAATCTTTTTCCTCTATCAGATGTATTTTTTGAATGTCTTAAAGTTTTTTCACTGAGCCTTTAGCTTCACACTTTATCTCAAACATAATTCCACAGTCTATTCCTTCTAAGGAAACAATCTGTTTGCAGAAGTTTTTTAAGATGCCTTCTCTTCCACATGGCCTAACTAGGTCAGAGTTTTTGTCTATCTTTAGAAGATGGTTTATAAAGCATGGAGCTCCCTGAGAAAGAAATAGGAGTGTATTTAGTACTCTGTTCACCTTCGTACTCTCAGCCCAGTATTTCCAAGAATTGTTATAAATAGCATCAACATGTCCCAGGTGATAGAGGGAAAATGTGTCTAGTTTTCCAGCCTAATCTCTTCCCTGGTTGGCTAGATACATGCACACAAATATACACACATTCATATAACTGCATCCCTCAGGAGGGCTACAAGGATACCATGAGGTTATGCAGGGAGAAAATTGGCAGGGCTAAAGCCCAGCTGGAACTTAATCTGGCTACTGCCACAAACGACAATTAAAAATGTTTCTGTAAATACATTCACACCACAAATTGGATTGAACAAAGTCTTCATTCTTAATGGGATGTGGGGCGAAACATAACACCAAAGGGTGAAGGAAAGGCTGAGGTGCTTTGTACCTTCTTTGCTTCAGTCTTCAATAGTCTGAGACCAATTGTCCTCAGGGTACCCAGGACTCTGAGCTGGAAAGGGACTGGGAGCAGAATGAGGTCCCCATAATCTAAGGGGAAATTGTCAGCACCATTTAGACCGGTTCGAGTCTATAGGACCAGATGGAATCTGCCCAAGGGTCCTGAGGAACCTGGTGAAAATGCTCACTGAGCCATTTTTCATCATTTACCAGCACTTATGGCTATTTGGGGAGGTCCTAGTTGACTGGAGGTCAGCAAATATGACTTGCATCTACAAGAAAGGCTGGAAGGACAGTTACAGAGCCGATCACCCTGAGTGCCATCACACAACACGTACAGGGCAACCAGGGGATCTGGCCCATGGATTTAGGAAAGGCAGGTCCTGCATGACCAGCGTGATCTCCTTCTACGACAGGATGACCCAGCTAGTGGATGAGAGAAAAGCTGTGGATGCTGTCTTCCTGAACTTAGTAAAACTTTTGATGNGTTGACTGGAGGTCAGCAAATATGACTTGCATCTACAAGAAAGGCTGGAAGGACAGTTACAGAGCCGATCACCCTGAGTGCCATCACACAACACGTACAGGGCAACCAGGGGATCTGGCCCATGGATTTAGGAAAGGCAGGTCCTGCATGACCAGCGTGATCTCCTTCTACGACAGGATGACCCAGCTAGTGGATGAGAGAAAAGCTGTGGATGCTGTCTTCCTGAACTTAGTAAAACTTTTGATGCCATTTCCCACAACATTCTCCTGGAGAAATTAGCTCCTCATGGCTTCTACATGAGCACGGTTTCCTGAGTTAAAAAAAAGTTCTTTCTGTTGCCCAGGCCCAGAGAATGGTGTTGGATGCAGCTACATCCAGATGGCAGCTGGTCACCAGTGGTGTTTACCAGGGCTCAGTGCTTTGCCCAGCCCTGTTCAGTGTCTTTATTGATGATCTGAATGAGAGGCTTGAGTGCACCCTCAGTACATTTGCTAAGCTGTGTGGGAATGTTGGTTTGCTGGAGAGTAGGAAGAACCTGCAGAGGAATCTGGACAGGTTGGATTGATGGGCTGAGGCCAATGGGGTGAGCTGGGTCCTGCACTTGGGTCACGACAACCACAGGCAGCACAACAGGCTGGGGACAAGGTAGCTGGAAAGACACCCAGCAATAAAGGTTCTGGGGGTGCTGGTCAACAGTGGTTGAACATGATCCAGCAGTGTGCCCAGGTGGCCAAGCAGGCCAAAGGCATCCTGGCTTGTATCAGCGGTAGTGTGGCCAGCAGGACCAGGGCAGTGATTGTTCCTCTGTACTTGGCACTGATGAGACCCCACCTCAAATCCTGTATTCAGTTTTGGCCACTCACTAAAAGTAGCACCTCCTGGAGCTGGAGCTTATCCAGAGAAGTAAAATGGTGGTGAGTCTGGAGGAGGAGTGCCTGAGTGATCTAGAGTTGTTTAGCCTGGAGAAAAGGAGGCTCAGGAGAGACCTTTTTGCTTTCTACAACTACGTGAAATCAGTGAGTGAGGTGTGGCTTGGCCTCCTCTTCCAAGTAAAAAGCCTTAAGATGAGAGAAAATGTACAGGAGAGGTTCAGATTAGATATTAGAAAAAAACCTCTTCATGTAAAGAGCAGTCAAGAACCAGACCAGGCTGCCCAAGGAAGTGGTTGAGTCACCATTCCTGGAGATATTTAGAAGATGTAGACATTGGTGCTTAGGGACATGCCTTAGTGGTGGACTTGGCAGTGCTGGGTTAATGGTCGGACCTGATGATTTTAAAGGTCTTTTCTAATATAAAGGATTCTATCATCCTATGATTCTAGAGAGTCAAGGGAAAAGGTAGCAGCCTTATTTAAGATGAACCAATATTTACAACCAATGTTTCAGATGAATCCCAAATCCAGAAGAAGACATCTATATGATCAGTGGAATATAAAATTTTGCCAGAAGAAAATTATTAATCCGCTTCATCACATCGTATCACTAGGAAACCTCAGAGCATTCTCAGTAGTCAATTACTGTGAAGTCCCAGGGGATTTGTTGATATTAATTCTATATTTGGCTTTTAGTGGAGATTTTGCCCACCTGTTTAGGAACAAAAAAAAACCCTATTAAACTGAATGTAATTTGGAGAGTTGTCAAATGTCTTTCCTCTCCCAAATCTGCCAGGTAAATGTTTCTGGGATTAAAACAAAGAAAATAAATTAATCTCCGCCTTCTTGTTACAATACAAAGTGAGAGAAGTCAGGAAACAAGGCGTAAAAGGTACACACTGTCCTTAGATCACTTGGTCATTGTTTTCTCTCACAGCAGCACATGTTAATGATACAAAGAAGTTTAATATTTTTTGGCTTTGGCTTTTCATGTCACAACCATAATAAATGTCAACATTGCTGTTTGTATTGCCATATCCTTTAGATGAACCGCCAATTTCTAGAGCCTGTACATGCACAGCCAAGGACAGAATTTTGCCCACAAACAGCCTGACTGAATTAAAATGCTGCCATACAGATTCAGCTGTGAAGTAGTTGCCGTGGTACAGAATATTTATGTTGTAAGGATGTTGTGTGGATCAAACTTGATTTAAACAACAAAATCTGCTACAGGAAGACCATAGCCTTTTTGTTCTTCACTAGGCAACTTAATTCTGCTCCAAAAACCCTTTGTCTTATATAGGTCTAAGATATTCCCAGTTGTATTTAATTTAAAAAACCCAACAACCTTCAAAACAATAAAATAGTGAATAAAATGTTAAACTCAGAAGAACAGGAAGAAATAAAGGGATTTGCTTTTTTTGCTTATTTTAAGGAATTTGGGCCACACAGAAAAAAATCAAGTATGATGAAGAATGAAGAAACAAGCTTTAATGTGGACAATACCCAAGCCTTCTCCTGCTGCCTGCAGCCACTCAGCCCTGTTGCAAAGCCACACAGAACAACTCCATTTGATGAAGAATTCAGAACACACCTTTCACATTTCCGCTATGGTCCTCCTCCTCTTGAAAATATGGAATCTTTCCAGGGGTCTTTGGAAGGAGGGTCTCGGAAACGCAAGAGCATGCCAACAAAAATGCCACCTTCCATCACCCTTGAGGATTCCTCATCACCACCAGACAGACCTAACGATCACAATGACATAGGTTCTTCCAGTCTCCCTTTGGTGTTCCAACAGCCAGCACAGCCCAAGCACAGCTCCCAGATGATTGACCTCTGCAGCTTCGGTTTTCAATTCTACAGAACTCTGGAGCATTTTGGAGCCAAGCCCATTAAGCAAGAACCAGTGAAGCCCAACATGGCATGGCCCAGTAGCCCAGCATTCATGCAAGCTCCTTACCCTTATTACCCTAAAGTCCACCCTGGCTTAATGTTTCCTTTCATTGTGCCACCCAACTTTCATTTCAGGAACCCCTTTCAAATGAAAAGACCTCCAGAACCACCCTTCAGGAGGGCTGAAGTAAGAGAAAGTGGTGAAAACAAACAGAAAGTTGAAAGAGTAGATGTCAACCTTCAGATAGATGACAGTTACTATGTTGATGTGGGGGGTGAACAGAAGCGCTGGCAATGTCCCATGTGTGAGAAGTCCTATACATCCAAATACAATTTGGTCACCCACATCTTGGGGCACAGTGGCATTAAGCCACATGCTTGCACCCGATGTGGCAAGCTTTTCAAGCAGCTGAGCCACTTGCACACTCATATGTTGACACACCAGGGTACTCGCCCACATAAGTGCCAGGTGTGCCACAAGGCTTTCACTCAAACCAGTCACCTTAAGAGACACATGATGCAACACAGTGACATCAAGCCTTACAACTGCAGGATCTGTGGCAGAGGTTTTGCTTACCCCAGTGAGCTGAAAGCACATGAGTCTAAGCATGAGAGTGGCCGAGAAAACATTTGTGTGGAGTGTGGTCTGGACTTTCCAACTCTGGCCCAGCTGAAGAGACACCTAACCACCCACCGTGGCCCTATACAGTACAATTGCACTGAGTGTGATAAGACCTTCCAGTACCCAAGTCAGCTGCAAAACCACATGATGAAGCACAAAGACATCCGCCCGTACATCTGCACTGAATGTGGCATGGAGTTTGTGCAGCCCCACCACCTGAAACAACACTCCCTAACTCACAAGGTAAGCATGGGTTGCACTCTCATCTTGTATCTGAAGGTACCAGGAGTATTACAGGCTACTAAGGTATCTACCTCCTTGGAAAGAGGAGAGACTATACAGTCTCATGTGGCCTTTTGCCAGCTTTTGTCATACTTACACAGAGCAGAAACCCCAGCATTGCTGGCAGTACTATAATCCAGATGTCTGTCAGTCTTAAGGAAGTACACACAAACCGACTTCATTATAAACAGGAGTTCAATTAAACTACCTGTGCTGCTCTCCAAAACTGTATTCACATCTCTCAGTATCTGGCTTCTGTCTTCGGAATGACTTTCTGTAACATAACATAGTTTTGCAGAGCTGTATAATGAACACCCCTGGCCCCCAAAATTTTAAAAGAATTTTTTTTCTGAAATCCAGTTCTACTGCTTTCTTCTCCTAATTAGTAACTAGGTGGGTTTGCAGTAGACTGCAGCAAAAGAAAGTATATCAGATTTTGAAGAACCATTATAATGAGACAATTTAAAACCAAAAAATCCTAAGAAAAATTCCCCTTTGTGCATATGTTATCCAGAATGCCAGTTAATAGAAATGGACAAACAGGACCATAATCACAGCCAATTCGTATCAAGTGGTGGTCTTGCCATTGCTGACAATAGTGACAACAGAATCTGTTTAGTGTAGAAGCAAATTTGGAGCACTTTCGGAAAGATTGCTTTCAGAAACAGGAAAAATGTAATTGCTCTATTCAAGAAGCCTGAAAATTGACAATCCATCTTTACGAAAATACTGTCAAGACAAGTCAAATCCCCTCATTTTTAAAAAACAATTGCTACCAGATATGCATATTTTTCCTTTAATTCTTGAATTTTGACTTTTATATGAAAAACATAAAAACCACAGAAAACTACAGCATTTTAGATTTCTAGACATATTTTCTTCTAAAATCCAACAACCTCTAGTACCACATTTGCTTTTTCTTTTCTGCTTAATGATGAAGGTTTCTGCTTTTCTTGGAGATTCTCTGCTTTGTGGATTTACCATGCGAAATTCTACTAATTGAAGACTTTAGTCACAGGAAATGAAATGCCCTTGAGCCTTTACAGAGCTTTTGCTTCTTTGTCCACAGCTGCAGGTGCATTCTGCTGTGAACACAGTTTACAATACTTAGCTCACCAAACCAAGCCTCACATCAGATAAGCAGACATACAAAGCTGCTGGTGATGTTCATAGTTTCAGCTTTTAAATTAACTGTGAAAATCACAAACAGTTGTTTCATGTCTTGGTAAAGACATGCCGGAGAAGTAATTGCTCTCAGCACCTCACTAGTAAATCCTCATTACCTTCAGCAAGTCATACTCAAACTAATAAGATATTTGGTGGCAAATTCTTTGATTTTCATAATATCCGAATCACTTTTTGAGAAGCTGACAGTTAGAGCATATGGGTGTAAAAAGACTGAATTATGGATTAGTAAATTGAGAGTATGGCATAAAGGGTAATAAAAATGCTGTGTAAACCTCAGATAAAAGGAAATAATTCCATTAGGGTTACTGCAAATCCCACTAAGAATAAACATGTTTTTTCCTCTTCTATGAATGTAAAATGTAGAATCTTATCTGGTGCCATTGCTTGACTACTTCTCAGTTACTTCAGACTATTTCCTATAGCTTTCTGTAGAACAGAGTTATGCCTTTTTCATAATGCAATGCTGTTCAGTTATCAACGGCAAGTACTACTTTAGTTTTATAACTGATTAGCTTTTATTCTTGGTCAATAAATGTACATATTTGACCAATACTTTACTTAAGGAGCAGAGTACGACAGGAAAGCCCTGACACTGAATGTCTCATTGATTTGTAAATCAGCTTCATTATTTTGTTAAACTTATATTTTGGTTTACTTCTCTGCTTCTCAGAATCTTATAAGAATTTCTCAGGAAAAATTACATTGGTATCTATTACTTGAAGAAGTGTTAAAAGTGAAATAATTTATTATCTACTTTTCTAAGGTGGAATGAATAATTCAAAAATTGCTGTACTGATGATTAAATTATCTAGAAAACTTTCCATCTACAGAATTTTTCTTTCCTTGCAGGGTGTGAAAGAGCACAAATGTGGAATTTGTGGCCGGGAATTTACTCTGCTGGCCAATATGAAGCGACATGTCTTGATCCACACTAATATCAGAGCCTACCAATGTCATTTGTGCTTCAAGAGCTTTGTGCAAAAGCAGACTCTCAAGGCCCACATGATTGTTCACTCTGATGTCAAACCCTTTAAATGCAAGGTAAGTGCGTTTGGTGACAGAGGCGTTAATCCACAGTATATTTCTCTGATACTATCATCTTGTGATATTACAGAATTAGAAAAACAAGACTTGTTAACACATACTGCATTTAAATCAGCGAAAAGCATCTTGGTTTTCTTTATTTATCCAGATTCTTCTTATGTACTACAAAATAATAGAGTTAAATACCTGTGGTTTACTCCCTTCCTCTTCAATATCAGTAAATTTCATCCTCAGATAGTTCCGGTTTTGTGTTGCTTTGTGAGCATTTAAGTGCCACAGAGGTTTGAGGACAAGAAATATCTGACATTTGCTTTGTACAACCATCCAAACAGAAGTCTAAATCCTTAATAGCTTGAAACACTGACTAAAACCATAAATCATGTCATGCACCCTGCAGAGGATCATGGAAAACCACACAGTGAGGCTATGCAACAGTTCAAGAAAGGAGTCAAAAAACACCATAGAAAATTACAACTACAGAAGGGATTTAAATGGGCCAAATGTAATTACCAGACTGAAATTCAGGGCAGGACATCAGAATGCTAGCAGAACAATCTCTGAGACCATCTGGCTTTTCTATGATCCTTTGCAAATTCCAGTTTGCTACTTCTCTCCAGTACATTGGAAGCTGACATTCCCTTTCCGTCTTCTCCTTCTCTCTTCTCCTCCCTCCCCATAAAAATCTAAGGCCTTCTTGACCCTGTTTATCTGTAATATATTCTTTATGAATTATTCATGTTTATATTTTTACTCAGTATTGGACACTACATAAGTTCCTTTTTCTGCCTAAATGGTTACTTACTGTAGTCATTCCTTGTGAAACCAAAGGTTGTCGACTTTATTCCCAATTTAATTTGCTCTAATAAATAGTAAATACAGAGTGGAACGTATTACCCAATTTATACACAAAAGCACATTGATCTGAAAGCAATTTCTAAAACTCTTTCATCCTACATCTTTATGGAATTGAATATTATCTTAAAAGGAACATTTCATCAAGAAACAGAGGTGTACAAAAAATTTTAAATGGAAAGATTTCACTTGAAAAAATGTAGAATTTCAAAATGTCGTGGGAATACATAACATTCAGTGCCAATTTTAAGTAGATAATGTAAAAACAAATCTTTCTGACTTTATCAGTTTGCTTTGTCATTTTACTTTGAAAAAACAGAAACAAAGTTTCCTAACTTTAGTGTTTTGGGGTTTTTCCAGTTTATGTCCTGTTAAAATACTATTTTGTATACTTGGGCTTACATTATTCCATTATTCCGTAAAAGAAATTTTTTTCTGAAACGCTTGGGGACTTTCATGTCAAGTCTGCTGAAGATTTTTGTTCTTTGAGAACATCTGGAAACCTGTCTTTTTGTTCCTGGGTGGTCAAAGTCCTCTTCTGACTCCTCAGATTTCAGAAAAGAAACTCAATTGTTTGATCAGCTGTTGTGGGTGCAGTATATGGACCCACAATATTTTTTAGGTACGTGCAGCTTAGCGGGAAGGTTGTGTTCAGCTTAGTGTTTAATGACGGTAGACTATTAAAACTTGGAGATGGCAATAATTGGAACTGGGAAATGGAGTATCACTAGAATGTTTTCCAACCAGAAACAAAAGCTCTGCAGGGACACCTGTTTTTCTTATTTTTTCAATTTTCTGTCCCCACCCAGTGTTCCTAGGAGGAAAGAAACAAGTGAGCACAGTGGACCTGTTCCTCTGGTGGCTGAAGGGGTATGAATCAACATCAGTGCCCCTGAGAGTGGAAATTGCAGCAATAAGCAAAGGCAGAATCAGGAATTGCTCTTTGGCATTAGGAATATCCTAACATTGCCTCTCTGACAGAGCCCTCAAAACATCCTTGAAAGCAAATATTTCTGGTTGGTACTTGGAGGGTTAAGGCAGTGACCAGATAGCAGCCTTTTGGCACCAAGCTTCTTCTCAGCAGAAGGAAGGATATAGCTGTATGAACAGCCTGTTTAACAATGGCTCACATGTCCCTGGGGAACCGCCTGCAAATAGATTTCATCTTGCTTTCTCTTGTACTTTTCAAAGCTTCCTGTTTTCTCACGGTCCTTCTGGACAGTTTACAGTCATTCTCCCTCTCCCTCTCTCTTTGAGGAAAGGAACACCCTTCTTATGAAGAAAAAAAAAAAAAAGAAGAATGCTAAGGAAAGAGAGCACAGCAGTAGCCTTTCTACTTCACCACATGCAATGGTTTTCTTTACCTTTTTCTCATAGAGAAAGAAAACATGAGCTTTCCTATGAGTCTAATCACAGCTAAGCACAGACTATCAGAAGTGAGTGAGTAGCAAATAGTTGTCCCTTCTGTTTCCTCATCTAGCTGCTGCCTGGATCTGTGCTTGATTTCTCTTTGAAGAGTGAACTTCTCTGTAGCATTTAAAGTCCTGAGCCCATGTTGGCATGTTTATTTCTGTTTCAGAGAAAAAAAAGACTGGAGAGTTATGAAGGTGTTACACCATCTGGTGCAGCAGTGCTAGTTCTGACTTGAAGACGAAGGTTCCATGAAACTTACTGTTGTTTTTAGTGTTAGAGTAATAAGTGTTTCAGACCCCCAATAAAGAACGCGATGGATTTTTTTTCCAGCCCAGCCAAATACACGTTGCAGTGGACGTTTTGAACTCAATTTTTTTCCCATCTAAAATTGTGTATTTTAATCAGTTCAAAACCAAAGAAAAGGTGAGAGAGAAGTACTTTGAGAAGAAACAAAATAGGCTGACAAATCTAGAAGTATAATACTTCATGTGGTATCTTAGAAAGACAAAATCTACTGTTGAACTGATGCAGGCTTCCTCTAGCAAACTGTACTGAAGTCCATTTCATCAGCCAGTGCAACAAAGTGTGTTCAGCAGACTTGCAACTGAGGTCTGTTTCTTCAAAGCTTTAATTTTATTTTGTCTAAAGTAGACAGCCTAACAAAGAGTCCACAAGTTCCCTGTATACCAAGTTGTCTTGCATAAAACCATAGCATCTCCCTGAGCACTATGGTGCTCTGTAGTGAGTTCTACTGGAACTCCCTCCCATGCTATTGTCATCTTTCTCATTCTGTTCATCAGTGCTCACAACACTGTCATGCCACAGAGAAAGAAAATCTTGTACAACCTTCTAGTTTTATCTGCAGACTCAGGCTGTTCACTAAGCATTAGCTGTGTACCCCAAGTAGCTTTGAGTTGCAGTCCTCCAGCATGTGATCAAAAACCTGTTTCCCTTACCCTCTGGATCATTCATCCAAAAGGTGTCTTGCACCTTTTGAAAAGGACCAGTTAAAAAAAGGCCATGACACACAGAGACATCATTCTGAAACACAATTCTAATATCTACAAATCTTTCATTTTCCTGCCACACCTCTCCCTTCTAGTGCCATTTCCTCATGTATCCAGAGGAGATTTCATGACAAGAACACATTACACATCCCTAAGATATGCCTGACTTTGGGAAATGGAAAACCTGTCAACTCTATTCAGAGACAAAGAATTTTATACTGTAAAGAACTATCCTTTGTGAAGTCTCTTTTTTTTCATTATGAAGAAAGAGAAATAAATATTACCTTGGCAGAAGAAAGTAAATGCTCCTACTAGATCAGTTTTAATACTCAAGGACTTATAAAGATATGGATTTGCATGAAGTATTCTAGCCACTCACCTATTCAACTTGATTTTCCTTGGCTACTAGTTTAGATAGAGAAATAAAGACCTAGCTATAGGAAAGCAAGATCTGGTGACAATATAGGTCAGCCACAATATAAGCAGATAACCAGAAACCTTCAGCTAAGAGGTGTTAGAAAGCTGTTATTATTGGCATTCTTGTAGCAAGAGTAATATTTACATATTAGAGATTGTTCCAGCAGCTGTCAGGATACATTCAGCTGCTGCTATTGCTTGCACATTTTCTGGGTTCATCAGTACTTTTCTTCTTTGTTTCCTCCCAGCACTTTCAGAGTGGATTTTTGGTGCATTCATTCCTCTGAATATAAGCAATCCTTCATATTGTCTTTGTTTGAATGCAAAGAAGAGATATTACTCTTTCCTAAGTGGATAGATGAACCTTGGAACCAGATATCTTAATTTTTAAAAATAATAATTTATTTCCAGTGGGTTTTCTTTCCCCTCCTACTATCTTGGTGAACACTTTGTTGATAAATTTATTTGCTAGAATGTTCATTTTAGCAAAATTACAGAGAGAAAATCACAGATGAAAACATATGCCCCTGAAGCAAATAGTTTTTTTACTAACAAGTGAATATTTCCAGAGTCTTTGTTTTTGCAGCACTGACTCAGCTCTAGTTTTTGTTGTAAAACAGTACACCTGCACAAATCAACTGATTCGATAATCCCTCAAGAGACAGAGTAAAATGCAAAGCACATAGTACTGTTTCATCAATGATCATTCCACTATCTACATTTCATCCAGGTGTTCCAGGCGATGACTTTCTGAATTTGAATGTACAAGGAGCATATCAGATGTTCCATAATATCTAAATAAATAAAATTAGAATTAAGATGATATAAAAAATGTGGTGGCATCTTAGTAATTTCTTTTTAGTAATTGTCCGCCAGATGATTGCCCTGCTAGATGGAGATTTCAGTTACTCAATGATGGTGATTCTGGCTCATATAGAAATAATTTTAAAACATTAACATCTGATAGTAGAACAATCAGGAAGAAAAAAAGGAGCTGAGGTAGAAAGCAAACACAGAAGTTTGCAGAGGATGGAAATAGCCACTTGAACATGAATAAAATTATAAATCCTGATAAGGAAAGATGAGAAGACAAGTAAGACTGGACGCTTGTAATAGTGATGTCAAACTCTTATGTCTTGAGAATACATTTGTTTTATAAGAGTCCAGACTACAAAAGGACTCATCTAGATAAACAACAACAATGAAAAAAACCAGCCCTTATTGTTCCATCAAAGGAAAAATTGCAGAATCAATGGCTTGAGCTGGCAGGAACATGCTTCAGGGAAAGCTGAGTCATTCTTGAAGCCTCATGACTATTTAAATTCCAGCTTACTCACCAGAGACACCAAAACACAGAAGTTCATAAAAAAAAGATAAAGGGATCAGACAAAAAATGGTAAGCAAGAAACAAACTAAACTAAGGGAGTGCTTTTTCTAGCTTTAAGCACAATGTGCAGCTGTTTAATTTCCACTTAAGGAGAAGTAACATTCTGTTTGACAGTGTCACAGAAACCCTTAATTATTTTTATTTTATATCTCCATCTCTGCCTGGCATTGTTCTTGATTAAAGGATAGATTTATAAACTACAAATGAAATGCTTCGCCAGGGCAGAATGTTACACTTTGAATGTCATTCAAGTTAAGAGCCTGCCACTTTAGTCTTTCCTCTCCTTACCACAACATTGCTGGCTTTTTGGGGAATCCTTAACTTGTGTCTTGGTCACCAAATTAAAAAAAAGCCAGCAGTGCAGAGGGCCCTAGATACTCAAACACATATTCTTGTCGGTAGGATTACTGCCTGAAACTTTGAAAAATGCATTGCAGCCAAAAGCTGCCAAGGCTCAATAGAGAAGTGTAGGTCCTATTTCCACAACCAAAAGCTGGCAAGGCTCAATAGAGAAGTGTAGGTCCTATTTCCTTTTAAAATATTCTCCTTGTCAATACTGATTCAAACTAATAATTTTCATTTTTACTGTTTTTACAGCTGTGTGGAAAGGAATTTAACAGAATGCACAATTTAATGGGACACATGCACTTGCATTCGGATAGTAAGCCTTTCAAGTGCCTCTACTGTCCCAGCAAATTCACCTTGAAGGGGAACCTAACCAGGCACATGAAAGTCAAACATGGGGTCATGGAAAGAGGATTTCATTCTCAAGGTAATATTTTTCAGCAAGGTTATTCTCTGTGAGATCTGAAGATTCATATCAATGAACACAAATGGGCTTTGTACTACAGATCCACTACCTTGTACCATGGATCCAATGCCATTGCCAGTGATAGAAACCCGTAAGCCTGGGAACTTGTTATTACTACAATGTTACAGATCAGAGATCCCCAATAAATCATAAATTAATCCTAAACTGACAGAAGCAGAAAATCTAGAATATTTATGGATCCTGCTCACTGCATATTAGATTCCAGAATCTAATGGAAGCCTGAATGTCTCTACATCCAAGAGCCTTGGTTATTTTGTACTTTATTGGCATAGCTGATGTCAGGTGAAGGCCACAGGCTCAAGACCCAATTTATGAAGGAGACATGAGCAGGAAATACTACTCCCCTATCTCAAAGTACAAGGATTTTTGACTACCCAGGGTATCCTGCAAAGCATTTCTTGTCTGCCACCTACCATGTACCATTCCAAAAGCCATCCTCATGTATGCACACATATCAATGCTAACTAAAAGAGTGGAGGAATTAGGGAGGATTGCTTTGGGAGTTTGATTTTCCAAGATAAGGTTTTTAAGATTTTGCAGATAAATAATTCTTTAATGGGGAAGACTTCTTGGTGCTCCTCAAATTCAAGCATTAGGGCAGCTCAGCACATATATAATTTGGCACATATATATTTGGCATAAAATTTACAAACATCCCAATGGGTAATGAAATAAGTGTTCTTTTCTATAAATCTCCTACAGCACCATGTTTGTTAGACAATTACTTGAAATTGGAGATTGCCTAAGAGCTTTTCTTTGTACAGGGATTCTACATCCCTTGAGGCTTATCAGACACAAGATAATTTGCAAGGTCTGCCACCTGCTTATGAACCATTTTAACGAATACAGCCTGTTGCAAAGTAGCATTTGTTATCTTGTGAGACTGCATAGATTCTTCAGAAATTGGATTCAATTACTGAGGGAAGAAAACAAACCAAAGAAAACAAAAGCAAGTAAAGTACTGGCTTTTGTGTATATTTACTATTTGGTGAAATCCTCGCTCCAGAACTGTCATTAGTCTTTAATGAAAATGGTCTATGCCTACAGTATCCCAGTCTTCTTCAGTGCCTTCTAGTGCTTGCAGAATATTAGAGTCCGTAGTTGCCTCCTGGGTAACATCTGTATTTCCAGTAAGAGGAAGGACACTCTGACAAATATTAGGGCAAATCAGATCCAGGACTATATGCAGATTTACATAACACTGCTCAAAATCATTGTTTGTTTATAATGATTTTCTCAAGCTGAAGCATTATTTTGTGCATAGAGCTTTTCAGTTGATTGGTTTCTCAGTGGATGAAAGGAAAAACTGAGGAGAGTGGAGGTCGCAGACTGCTGAGACTTTATTGTCTTTTCATTCTTAATTTATTACCTTTGAATTGGAATGTCCATAAAACAACTACATTACAACGATTTTATACCTTTCACTCCTGTGGAAAAATAATATATAAAATCTGAACTTGGATTATGGACTATGATGCTTTAGATCAAAGTTTTCATTTGAAAAAGAATAGGAAAGAGGAAGTGGGTAGGTTCACTGGCAAAAAATAGCTTACAAAAGGCCAGACCACTTCACTTTTTTTCCTAGCTGCCTCATCAAGAGTCTGGCATATATAACACAATGTTTTATGTGTCCTGAGCTGTCTGTGAAGTGTACAGAATAGCACTCTTTTTTTCAGCATCTCAAAGGAGATGCCATGAGATGCAAATAGTGAAGTACTTAGAGGTAGCTGGATGGAAGACAAAGGTACAGTATGAACTAGAAGGGCACCTCAGAATCTGTTTCTTAGCCATGCATCAAGTAGTAAAATTTCCTATATCTAAATTTTTCCTTTTCTCCTCCCCTCAAACCACCGCAAGGTTTTGGAAGAGGAAGAATTGCTCTGTCCCAGACAAATGTCTTGAGAAGTTTGGAACAGGAAGAGCCCTTTGATCTTTCCCAGAAAAGCCAAGGGAAGGGAATCTCATTTCATTCTGATGGCGAGAGTGCCAAGGGAAGCTCATGCCAGGAAGAAGAGGAAGACAACTGCTATGAGGCAGAGCGGTACAGCCCTGTCATGTATCATCGTGATGACAACAAGCTGTATGTGGCTCAAGATCTCTCTGGCAAACCTGAGTGCATGATGAAGGACTTCAGAGAGTCCTACTGCAATGAGAAGGAAGAAGTGCTAAGTGAGGGAGGACCGGGGAAGAGAATAGGAAATTCAGAAAAAGAGGAGAGCCAAGGAGAGGGAGAGCTTGCAAACGACAAAGAACGTCTCAGCTTTAGATCCTTTGAAAAGGCCAGACTTGGCCACTCTCTCTCTGATTACTTGTATTTCAAGCACAGGAACAAGAGTCTGAAAGAATTGCTGGAAAGAAAAATGGAAAAACAAACCATGCTTATAGGCATGTAAAATGGACACTTTGAAACAGCTGAAAAATGGGAACCAGTGAGGTTTTAACATGAACTGTAATTTACCAAGACCTGGAAGCCTGCAGTAGTTTTTAGAAACAAACAAGCGAAATTAATAAAAATAGTTAAGGGTAAAACACATACATTAAAAGTCAATGAGAAATGCAATAGATATTGAACAATAACACTTTTATATTTATCCATTTGATGTATAAGCAGACAATGGGTTAGGTACAGAAGTTTATTTTCTATTATATGGGGATAGATACTTACATGCAATTTTCTAGTTAGCAGAAAGCAACATACTTTAGCATCTGATTTATTTTCTGACTAGATATATATGAACTCTTCTAGCCATATGTTTCTAAAACATCTGAAAATACTAAATTTTTCACATTATAAGCCAGAGTAGTATTAAACATGACATGCATGAAAATGCTGTCAGCATTCAGAACTAACACAGTCCAAATACTTTGATTTACTGAAGTGACTCTTAACTGAACCACTTAGAGTGAGAACTGGGAAAGAAATTAAGAAGAAATACTAATATCTTGGGAGGCAGTGAAGGGCAACTCTGTATGGCTTTGCAAGGACTGGAATTTATTACAAAAGCTCTTCTGCTGGCACAAGGAATGTTCATGCTTTGTTTCAGTCAGTATGGAAGTATTCAGTAATTCTTCAAGTGAAATAGCATAGACTGTGTTGACATTTCATTCTACTGCCTGCTCAAGCCAATACATCTAATGGGCAGTGGCAGCATGCAGCATTCACAGTCTCGCACATAAAGTTGCACATAAAGAAATACGAGTAATTGCACTGAAAAAATTATGCAGTTTTACCATTTATCTCTCTGTTTTTTCATGACTAGTAAGGATAATTTCCTGTGTAAGGAAATACGCAGGTCTGATCGCTTTTTATTTTAGAAGGTAAAAATAACCCTTATAGGACAGGCAGTACCTCACAGAGTAAAACTGGTTTTCGATTTTCTCGTATTGGAGGCAGAAATTTTCCCTTATCAATGTGTCTTAAGGAGGCTCCAGGCCTTTCAGAAGAATTCACTTACATGTTTTTACTGAGTCATACCCAGCTTTTCATCCTCTGATTCCCATACAATTACATGTTCATAACAAAGATGCTTAAAGCATATTCCATTAAACTTTTCATTATTTGCGTGAATTTCTGTGCCCTCACAATAAAGATAGACAACAAACAGCCTTGCACCATGCTGTGTAAAGAAATAAAAATCTAATAAGTCATAAAATTTGTCTTATGTCCCTCCCACATCCCATCTTAAAAGGTTAAAATCCATATATATATATGTGTATATATATATGATACATCTCTTCCAAATATTACTGCCTTCTTCACTTACCTGCCAAGTTCTTGATTTGAAATACACTGCTATCATGTTCAATACATAGCAAGTTATAATTAAATATAGTCATATACTTGTGGTTTGCGAAGACTACAGTCAAGTAGCTGCAGCTCTCTGCCACTATAAGAAAACACACACTTTTTGAGCTAATGGTTCTCACACCTACCAGTTGATCAGCATTCACAGGGCAGAAGTCTTTATTCCTCGAAAAAAACTGGACTTGTGTAGTCCAAGGTTGGAGAAGGTGGTTTCATTTTGCAAGGCTCAAACATGGCACAGTAAATATGAATGAAGAGCAGAAAAAGTTGTTGATAAAAGAAACCGTAACATACAGGTAACTCTTCTAAATGTAATTAACTTACATAATTACAACTGATGTGCATACTTCTTAAAATACAAAGGGTATGCCAAATTGATGTGGAATGTAGGTCAGTTTAAACGTAGAATTAAAGAAGACTTTGAAAACTAAGTATATTTCAGAGATACATAGCCATGTTTCTTCAGGAATGAACTGTTTTACCATATACACTCTTCCTTGAAAGAAGGATGACTCCTTTTTCAAGAGGTGTCATCTTATAGTGGAAGCAAGGAAGACATTGTGGTCAAGCAGAAGAATTAGAAAAAAATCAGAATAATGACTGTAACTGCATTCTTTCTTAGACTATAGGGAAAATGATCAGATAAAAATTCAGCATAGTCTAGGAGATGGCCCCTTAGAAATGAGAACAACTCCTTCAAGTTACCTTCTTGTCATTATCTTGTCTCTGCCAGACAAAAGCTCCCATTTGAGAGTGTATACAGCCAAGAGCTGAGTCACTGAGTCTTAGAGTCGGCTCTGTCTCAGTGGTGTAGTTTCCAGCTACACGTGATTCCAGATCAGTGCAGTCCACTTTTGCAGCCATATTACCTCTCATTCCTTTCTTCTCAGGAAGGAATCAGAAATCTCTTTGCAATTTTTAGAGTGGTAATCATACAGATGGGTTGAACTTAACAAGTCCTTCACTTCTGTGACGGGTAAAGCAGGAAGGCACCCAGTCCTTCCATTGCAAAGCCTTGTTTATTCATTGGAGAGTGCTATGGGACAGCTAAACAATCTTTACCAAGACAGAAAGAAACAAGTTATTACGTATCAACAGCAGTCCAGGCAAATGGAGCAAAGGAGAAATTTTCAGCAGACTTCAGCTCCCAGCAGCTAATATCATAGGATGTTATCCACCTGGACTTTAACAAAGCTTTTGATACTGACTCCCATGGCACTCTCCTGGAGAAGCTGGCAGCCCACAGCTTGGATAGGTGCACTCTTTGCTATGTTGAAAACTGGCTGGATGGCAGGTCCCAGAGAGGGGTGGTGAATGGGGTTACATCCAGCTGGCATCTGGTCACCAGTGGAACACAGGACTTTCCAGAGTACTGGAGGACAGCCCTGTTTAATATCTTATTGATGATTTGGATGTTGATCTGTTCAAGTGCATCCTCAGTACCTTTGCACATAACACTAAGTTGTGTGGGAGTGTTGATGTGCTGGATAGTAGGAAGGATCTGCAGGGCGATCTGGATGGGCAGGATCAATGGAACTAGGCTAGTGGAATTGAGCTTCAAAAAGACCAAGTGCTGGGCTCTGCACTTGGGTCACAACAACCGCAGGCAATGTTACAGGCTGGGGACAGAGTGACTGGAAATCTGCCTGGCAGAAAAGGACCTGGGGGTGCAGGTTGACAGAGGCTGAATATGATCGAGCAGTGTGCCCAGGTGGCCAAGCAGGTCAGTCGCATCCTGGCCTGTATCAGCAATAGTGTGGCCAGAAGGACCAGGGCAGTAATTGTTCCTCTCTTCTCAACACTGGTAAGGTCCCATCTTGAATCCTGTGTTCAGTTCTGGCCACCTCACTCAAAGAAAGACATTGAGGTGCTGGAGCAAGTCCAGAGAAGGGCAATGAACCAGGCACCATCCCTGGAGGTGTTCAAGAAATGTTCAAGAAATGACTGTGTGGCACTTAGTGTACAGTCTAATGGATCTTCAGTCAAAGGTTGGACTCAATAATCTGAGGTATTTTCCTACATAAATGCTTCTGTGATACTGTGATTCTGTAACCACAAGAATTATGTCTACTGGAAGCATGTAGTCCAGAACTTTTAAGAGAATGTGCCAGTTGTGTCCTTGGGAAAGGAAATCACTGCAAACCACTCTGGGTTGTCTAATAGTTAACCTGAATTCTTTCAACCACACTGCTACTGCAGTCAATTTACCCTCTTCTACAAATGCACTTCTCATGGAGCAGAAGCAGCTTCACTTGGAGCAGAAGCACCTGACAACCACATACTATTTGCAAATAATTTGTAATGGGAATACCTTTTCTTGCATTTTTCCTAGAAGGCAGAGAGTATTGCATTACAATGAGACCCTGAGATTCTGCCCAGTCACAAAGTCACACTAAGCTAATTCACAAACACACAAGTGTGTTAGACTAGTAAAGAACTCATCTAACATTGTAAGTTACTAATAAGAGGAGTTGCAAACAGAACTATTACTGAGATAAGGAGAGAGTGCCAAGTGACCCAAGCAAAGCGATTAGGAGATCACAGTCCTCTCTACTGTAGAACATAATGCAAATGGGTCTAAGACACTTGTTACAAGGAGGTCTCAAGGGACAAATTAAAAGTGAAATAACAGCCTTCATTGTGAAGCACCTTGCTTTTCAAACGTAAGTTATTTTCATGCTATTTACATTGGCACTGCCTTAGGAACAGACAGTAACAGCCCTTGCTTTTTAATAGCTCTGAAAATGCTTTATAGAAATTTGCTCTCATAATGAAGCTATTTCCCATTGCTATTTTTCAAGGGATTAGCTTCCTTATTTTGCCTTGTATAGAGGCTCAGAAGTCCAGTAGAGACATTACCTGTGTCCTGGACCTTGGGGGATATATTTTCTTCTTTTTCTCATTCCTGAGAATTCTTCTCATTCTCATTCTTGCTATGTTGTGTGTGTGGGAAAAATATTTATCTTACCGTTCTCTGCTATTTGGGTTTTCAGTGTGTGGTGACACAGAAAACTAAAGCCCAATCTCCAACACCTCTATGTAAAATCACATACATACCATTTCCCTGCATTGTTAGATGAAGTCTAGCTTCATCTTCTTGGAGAGCATAACAGCAAATAAGAGTGGCCTCAAACTCGTACTGCTGAGATGTTTCAAGAAGTCCTGCTGAGGAAAGGTAAATTGTCCCTACCATAATAAGTCTGGGCAAGTGAAGGCATGTGGTTTGTTAAATTAGAGGCTTTTCTGATGTTAAGGGTAGCAGGGAGAATTCTGCAAGACACTTTAGAGTACAGAGTAGGTATATGGAGGAAAAGCCAAAAGCTGAGTTAGTAAAAATTCAGGGTGAAGATAGACCACATACTTACAGGGAAAGAGGAGTTGTAGGCAACCCTGGAACAAGATGTTTTGATTCGGGCCACCAGGACTCGGTCATCTCCTCGAGAATCTGAGTTTTCCTGGCTGCCAGACAGCCTGCAGTCTGTGAAGGCAAAGACAGGTGCTCTCTGTTCAGAAGCTCAAAGGGTAAAACACTTCATGATAGTATTATAATTGATGTTTATCCTGTGTTGTTTCTTCTAAAACAAGTAAGTGGAAAGACCTGGTAATGCTGTTGTACCCACCCTTTTACAACTCTGTGTTTCTTCTCTACTACCTATTCTTTGATATCTCTCTTTATATGGTGCTGCTGGACTCACTCTGCTGTTTTGAGTGTACAGTTAAGAAGTAATATAAGTACTGTATTTATTATTCCATCGAGTTTTTAATAATTATTAACAGTTTTGAAAATAAGTCATGTCTGCTTAGCTGAACAAGATGTAACAGAGCTAACATTTTGTACTCCTAACAGATTTTGCGAATAATGTGTTGCATATTTATTTCACATAGAATGTTGAGGTCCTATTTAAAGCCACAAGTCAAAAAGTGAACCAACTATATGTGAATATGTAGTTTCTGGCTTTCTATCACAATAGTAAAAGCATGTATGATGTATGGTATTAATTTAAGCTAATAAATACATACCGAAAAAACTGCTGTACTTGGTATTGAAATGAGTCTGGAGTTCTTGGCATTCTAGGTATTTTACATAATAAATACATCAGGCTGGTCTGACAAGGTCATACTTCACGCAACACCACTTGGACAATTAGTTAGAAGACCAGAGTGGAAGAACTACCAGGTCCTCTGAGGCAGAGATATCACTATATAATTACCGACTACACAGAGGACATAAAGAATGCTCTGGAATAATTATGTTATTTGTCACCTTGTCTTCAGACAAGCTAAAAAAGGAAGGTCCTTATTTTAGAGACATTTCAAAGACCTGCATGATGTAAAAAGACAGGAAAACCCAACCAGATGTATCGTAAGATTGAAGTTAAGAAAGTAGGAATACTTTTATGGATTAAGGAATAAGCAGAAGACTGAACTCAGAAGGTCATTGACACTGTTTTTAAATGAAAGCATTACTTTTAAGCAATGATTAAACTTTTGATTTTTTTTTTGTTTTAATGAGAGCCTAATTAAGGTGGCATTTTCAGCTTCCACAGAGAACATTTGAAGCTATTTTTGAGCACAGAAAGAAAACAATTGGATGTTTGCTATAAAATAAATCAAGTAATAACAAAAATAGAGATATTCTGTTTCTAATGCTCTGAGGAAAATGCCTTAAAAATGAAAAAAGGCTTATGTAAATGCAAGAACTATATGCAGGAGGCTAACTAAGCCTTTATTTTCTTGTTTTCTTATTTTTTCCCCCCTCATGTTTCTATGGTAGGTAACAACTACTATTAGGTAACTACCACTAGGTAACAATTACTATTATAGGCGACCTCTACACAAGGAGGACAACTGTATGTTGGAGAGTGACCTAGTCCATTCCTGTGTGATTCAGTATCACTGAATCTTGAAGTTTCCCCTATGTCAGTCAAAAAAATTAATTTAGAAAAATGTATGTTTCGTCTTTTTCATAAATTTCCGGGTGAAAAATCACCTATGTTCTCCTATGTTTTCAAACTAGCAGAAATTAGGTAGAAGAGAAATTGAGTCTCTCAGATGTTCCCAGAGGGCTTTTCTGTGACTGTAATGACATGGTGGAAGGCCCACTCCATCTAAAGGTATGGAGATAGACAGATTAATATCAATGATATGACAAGAAGTGGTGGATCATTAAAAAGAAAACTGACCCTAGTTCGATACAAATGGTATGAAATGTCTCTGAGAAGAACAAGACACTGTCAAGTTACAGTGTGTTAGACCTACAGATTAAAATCCTCGTTTAAGTAACAAGTTTGCAGACACAGCCTCTTTCCGAATTTGTCCCATTAATACACTCCTAGGCTCATGTAGTGTGACACAACTGTGTTTGCCCACTGGTTCATAAAGTAAAAATCCGATCTAAAAATATATGCAGGATGTCAGTCATTTCAACACTTGTAAATGATGAAATACCAAATAGGGCTCACTGCTAGTGCTGTTTCCAGATATGAGAATGTGTGATATAATGCTGCATTGGATCATATAGCACAAATTTCCCAAATTATGAGCCTGCAACGAAAGTACAGTTGAACAGAAAGCAGCCACTTTATGAATAAATCTTCTGGTGCCCTATCATTCTGATTAAATAGTGAATACTTTAAAAAAATACTTTAAATCCAGTACCATCAGAGAAGTGATTTAATTTGAATGGAGCCAAACTCTTCCTTTACTGAGTTACTTCCTGGACTGAAATATCTCTTGTCAATAGAGCCTTATCAAAAGACCTTTATAAATTTACATCACTAGAAGATGTTGGCTTGTGTTTTTGGAGATGGGACTGTTGGTTTGCACTTTTTTCAGTACTTAAGTACCCTTACAGTTCTGAATGGAAAATCATTAAAGAATAAATTATGTTCAAATCAGTAACTAGGCAACTAAAGAAGGTTGTAGTAAAATAAGAATGGAGCTGTGTGAAAACTAAAAATGTATTTTATCCTGCAGAGAGCTATTGTAAAATAAATGGAGATAAGAACTGTCTAAAAATGTCAGAGAAGGTGTTACAAAAATGTCTCTTAAAGAAATAAAATTAAAAAAGATAAATGGCAGATATAAATGCAGAAAAATATTGATACAGAGTCATATGCTGCAAGAGAATTCTGCAAGCTGCTCAATTATTTACAGACCTTGCCATTTCCTACCACAAATTATAGGACTTTTCTGGAAGCACTAACTCTTGATGTTTTTTAAATTGTTTCATAGGCAACGATAATTTTTCAAGATCAGTATATAAAGCATTTGTGCAAAATAGAGAATCCACTCTTCAGCCAGCCCGCCCCATAAATGTAATGAAAACTGACAACAGTGGTGAAGCTTTGCTGTGAAGAAAGTTACACAAAAATTGAAAAGGCATTGTGCCTAGTACAATCTATCTTGAAAGTCTATGACAGCAGCATCAAGATCAGACAGGTGCAAAATTATACAGGTTGATAAATGCACTTGCAAACAATGCTGGAAACTTAGAATAAAACATAATCTTACTTAGGTGGAAAACATTTAAATCTGTTCCCTAACGAGAATTTTTATTAAACTGGGATTAACTACATTGCAAGGTCCAAAAAGATTGCATGAGACAGACTTCACATGAACAATCAATTCAGACTAGACATCAGCAAAATTAATTCCACTGAAATGTTTCCTACAGAAGTGTCTGGGGTTGCTCACAACCATATTGGCTCATACTTGCTTGTTACCACCACTCTGTGGGAGGCACCCCACAGCCAGCTGGCAGAATGTATCATGAGAGAGGATCATGCAAATATCACCCATTCCAGGGCAGTTAATTTTAAATGTATTATCCCCAGGTTAAGATAACCTGACTAATTTCACTCTGAAGGGGATGAGGCACACTCGTGCAGCCTGTTCAACACACTCTTCCATAACATGCAGCTGTGGGACAGAAATATTTTAAATAGCTGCACCGATTTCACTAATGAACTGACCTGATAAGGACACATACTAATGCTCCCGATTTCAGCAGTGAGGTTAGTGGACTTGTATTAGCAGATACAATATCTGTACAGCATGAAATCACTCAGCTACTCATTCCCCTTGGATGATATAGGGT